>JANSLP010000029.1:0-214644 GCA_029298735.1 Ophiostoma sp. CBS 140.51
GAAAGCCTCCATTTCTTGATGGTCTGTGGAGAACGCTGCCAGGAAGAGGCAAGGCGACAAAAGCCAAGATCTTGAATTGCGATGAAGGGGGAATCAAAATAATTTCAAAATACACATACACAGAAATAAACTCACAGCTATGTTAACCTGGAATGCGGAAGCGGGTTGCCCTAGAAAGATGTGCAAGATGTGCGCCTCGGATAAAGACGGCGCCATTCTTAACCTTGGAATTCAAAAGAAGGAATTCTGGAGACAGGCATTCGAGGTACTCGGCGTTTTCGATGCATTCTAGACAAATGCTGCGTCACCAGGCCGTCAAAGACGTATGTACACATACACAGTAAGCTGTAATATACACCCTGCAATAAGAACAGATATGTCGTCCGGAATAGGCTGCGTGGCTGCCAACAATTCGGACCTGGCTTCGGCCGGGTTCGTGACAACCAGTGGCAATCCGGCCGAGGAAATCGGACCTGGCTGTGGTAATACTGGTCAAGCTCGAGAATGAGACACGGGTCCATCCTTCATCTGAACACTGCATCTAGTTCATCTAAGCACGGCATATGGGACATGTGAGTTGCCAAATGAAACCGCAAATACACCCAATAACCTCCATTGAGTAAATAAATACAAGGCAAAAAGAAGCCCAAACGAAAACGACTGTATCCGGTCCCCAATGCAACTATTTATCAATACAAGTACACCGAAGTAAGGCCATGGCTTCGTACGACCACCAAACATTGTGATGACAACCAACCAATGCTCTCCTCACAGAAATCAGAAATGCCCAGACCCTCCCAAGTGATCTTCCTTGTGCCTTACATGTCGTCCGATGTTAACTAGACCTAGGTTGTCGCTTTTGCGTGTGAGCTTTTGGTCGTTGCTGTTGAAGTGCGAGTAAAGCGAGAAGCAAGGAATACAGGAGACGAGTAAACACGTTCTTGCTCCTGAAAATGCAATTCTCTAGATCAACTATCGTATCATGTCTCTTCTTGCTCGTCGCGTCCGATGCAGGTTCCGTCCTAGGCCCTTCTTGGTATGTCTTTTTTTTTGTGTCCGTCTTGGGGGTTTCTTTCACGTCGTTTGCTTCGTCATCTCATCGCCGTGCCTGCCTATTAAAATTATACAGTCCCATGTCATGCCATATGGCGTCCGTCCTCGCCGCCGCGCAGAGCCAACAGCGCCCGGACATCCGAGACGTACTGGAGGCCCTCCAGCAGCGGCACGAGGTGCAGCAGGTCGTTGTCTGTGTGGTCACTGATCCAGCCCTGAATGGGAATGGCATTGTCTAAAAGAGTTAGAATGCGTATCAAAATTAAAATTTCACGAAAGGAACAGAATACACACCCTGATGGAACATGTAGCTCAGCGGGCTGTTGTCCAGGATCATCACCTTGCTCAGGTCAGGCTCGACAGCGCTCAGGTCTTTGATAAAGGCACCATGGCGGAACGTGCAGTGCTGGCGGTAGTAGCGGGCAGAGAAAAACTTGCGCTCCGACTCCAGCCAGTCAATGACCGGGTCGGCGTACTCCTGCACTGAAGCTGTAAAGACAACCAGGTTGTACCACTTGCACACTCTTCGCAAAAACTCGTCACAATACGGCCGCTTGTGCACGTAGTAGAGAATCGGGTGTTGTGGGCCGGCACTAGGCTGGCCGCCGATGCCGACAAACGTCGTGTTCAGGCGAACCTCGACCATGTGTCCCGTGCTCATACGGCCACCCTTCGACATACTGTGAATCAGCGTCTCGTCGAGGTCGAGGATGAGCGTCTTCTGGTGTGACTTGTCGAGGGGTTCGAGGTTGAGGAAAGAGGGTTGCCGCCGGGGAATCAGTGGTCGGGGTGGGGCCGGGGTGCGAGGGTATTTCGTCAGAGCGCCAGCTGGAGACGTTGGCGACTTGAGTTGCGCAAGAATGTCCTTGGTCACACCACCGCCGCTGTTGTCACCATCAAAGCTGCCGGCGCGACTGCCGCCCTGCATCGAGATCGAGGAGGACGAGGACTGTCCCTTGCGGTGCTTCCGTTGGCGTAGCGTATCGTCGTTCAACTTAATCCGTACAGACCTCCGGTTGCTGCCCGAGTTAGAGGCTGGCCCGTCGTCTTCACCCGACCGGCTGCCTGCTGTGCCCCTCCTGCCTGAACCGTCGTTTGCGCCTTTCCGTCGTTGTTGTGCGCCCTTGGTGTCAAAGTCCGATTCCGATTCAGAAGATACCGCGTACGAGTTTCCACTCGGCATAGAAGATGACGAAAAGAAGCGTCCGCTTCCTGTACCCGAAGTTGCCGACATTGTGCTGTTCCGTTTGAGGAGCTTCTCGCTCTCTCCCGTAAAGTCGTCTTCTCCGTCGCTATACGGAGACAGTTTTGATTTCTTGTCGTGACCGCGGCGCAGCCCGAACAGAGCCTTGAAGGGGCCAAGCGGCGAGAAGTTTCCGTTCTCGTCGTAGAGACAGGCAATCAGGTAGACGCCAGGGGCAGCTAAGGTCTGGAGGAACCAATGAATGGAGTTCCAGACGGTAATGGCAATGCGCTTTGGTAGCGAGCGCCACTTGGATAGACGCACACTCCCTGCACTTGCGCTGGCTCCGTGCATGTCCTTTTGTGGGATCAACGGTAAAGTCTCGTCGCTGATGCCAGCCATGGGCGTGCTGCTGTCTGCCGCAGGGTCTTGTTCGATGACGAGGGTGCTGCTGGTACTACTGGTACCGTTGGTGGTAATGGTGGTGGTGGTGGCGCCGCCTCCGTGACTGTCACGCTCTGGCGTGATGGCTAGGCCGAGCGCGCTGAGGGAGTTGGACCGCGAGGGGGTAGAGCCGCCGAATGATGAAGACGCATGCGATGACAGTGTGTTGTACGAGTTCATAGTACGATGTGCGGTTGCCGATAGAGAGGTTGCCGATATAATGCGCCGCTATGGCCACTGGACAGCCATGAAGGGAGAAGGTAGAGTGGGAGTGACGACAGAGGGTGTTTGCGCGCGGCTGTCGAGGTCGGATTCGCCGGGTTCTCGTGTTCGTGATAGATCGTCAAGGTGACCGTCGTGCTTGTTGAGGCCGTAGTCAAACAAGTGCTGTTTGGTATGAAAGGTACTCGTTGCGTGGGGGTTGGGCGCTGGAGGTCCGCGTTGTTCGTCGGTCCACGTAAGATACGTGTTCGTGTGCTGGTCGACGCGCTGCAGGGGTCGAGAAACGAGAGCACAGAGTCAAAGTGACGAGACGCGCAAGCAAACTATTGAATAGCAACACGAATGCGCTCGTCGGAATCTGGATGCGCGTGGAAACGAGTGACGGGGGCGAGAAACAAAGCCAGGCGATCGGCGGGAAGATTGGCTGCCTTTTTCCAGATTTGGGGGATGTTGAGGAAATGGGATCCGAATCCGAGGAAGGGCGAGGAGAGCAAAGAGGCCACAGAAGCCAAAGAGGGTAAAGAGGGCGTTGGCGACGATGCAAAGGCGCGATTGGAAGCAGAGGGAAATCGGTGTCGTGATGTATGCGTGCAATGGACGAGAAAACGGCAAGGAAATCGAGAATCAAGACCGTCCCACGGCAGTCGGGTGTTGCAAAAGGGCGGGAAATACGTCTTCCGCTGGCGTGGGTTGTTGGTGAGGAGTTGTGAGGAGTATGAGGCGACGTTCGTCCGGTCGGGGTTTTGGGGCGGTGGTAATAGTGGTTGAGGGCGAGAGTTGGGAAGAGGACGGGAAGAATGAAGAAGGGGAGGGAAAAGTGGGAAGACGTAGGCGTGCTAACAATAACATGCAGCGAAGTCTTCCCGGCGAAGGCGTGTTCAGCGGACAGTTTCACAGAATTACAGAATTACAGGCGGGAAAGAGCGACGGGCGCCAACCAGTGGTCTGGAAAGAGCCCACAGCGGTCTTTAGGAGGCTCTGGCGGAAGGTAATAAAACACTGGAAAACCGTTGGGGAAAGAGCGGACAAGCAATAAACGACGCCGCTCTAATAAAATAGGTTGTAAGATGCTCCTGCCCGTGCTCGCTTCTGGCTTGGCGCGGCACGCAGAATATTGCCAGGGAGAGAAAGAGCGTGCAATAGAACATCGTCATCTCAGGAAAGAACGATGGTAGGCATCTACGAATTCAAGGTGCTCCTGTGTTTTCTTTGCTGCTTGCCTGGTGGTCCTTATAAACAGAATAAGAAGGTGCGGGTGCGGGCAACGGATGCGCCGACTGCACCTGCCTTTTGCTTTGGATGCCGCTCGTCCTGTAAAAAAGGTCCACGTGAACCCGCGGTTTTGGTCAACCTGGCTTCTCAGAGCACATATATTTTGTCTTTCGTCGCGGATTCGCCAGGGATTCTACAGTGAATCGCAGGAGGCCTATGCTTTCCCCTCCCACTAGAGGCCGGCAGCCTCCAGGGCAAGGGCGCCTCATGCGTGGGCGCCTTATGCGTGGATGCCTCAGGTATACGAGATTCAACGGGGAATCTCCAGGGTATCTACGGAGTACAGATAATAATAAGCCCATCCGAGGCACTTCCTCCTGATGGAGAGCCGTCAGGATTAGATTTCGCACATCCTCCTGCCTACGTTCTGTCTTGTTGCTTCATGGTCGTCTCTCAATTGAGACCCCTATCCCTGGGACGTCTGACAGAAAATCTGATAAGAGGGGGGAGGAAAACTCGTATTCTTACACTGTAAAAATAATAAAACTCTCCCAATACATAGTTTAGTTTAAATGGCTCGGCCCCGAGAGATCAAATATTACGGGTTGGCGAGCTGGATCAAACTATAATAAAATATTATTAACTTGAGGATCGACCGTACGAAGTAATTCAACTCGTAACGTACCTTAATACCTTGGCTAGCATCAAAAATGCGGCCCTCGTAACCAAAAAGCGTGTAAGAGACACTGTCGTCGAATAAGCCGGCTGCTTGCTTGGCAAACGCTGCCTGCGCGCGGCGCACGGTCCTCACTGAAGCGGCGCTGCGCATAACAATCTTGTAAACGACCGCGTACCGTGGCATATCTTTGCCGCCAAAGTACGTTGTCAAGTCGAACTTTTCGGACGTGAAGCCGACGTTAACCAGCAGCCCACGCACATCGGGCAGCGCCATAGCTTGAAGGGCGGCTACTAGCAGTGGCGTCAGCTGTGCATCGAGGGCGACGCCGTCGAGAGAGCCGTCAGGGGCGGCCACGAAGAACATGGCGACATGGCGTACGGCGCTGTCGTCCGCTGTATCAGCCCCCGCCTCGGTACCTAACGGCACCTCGTGCTCGTGGGCGAGGAGCACCATGGCGGTTTCAAAGTCAGCAAAGTTCTTGCCGTCGGGTCCGATCTTTTCCCGAACGTAAGACGAGTTCATAACGGCCTGCACGTGGTCCCAGTCGCGAAAGTAGAGCTCCGTCACATCGTCGCGCGCCATCCAGGCGTGATTGGCGTTGGGGACCGGGCCCGGACGCGCGCCGTAGACGGAGTCAAAGACGTGCGTCTGCAGATATTTCCTGTAAAAGACACACTGCGATCAGATTATGGGCTTCATGGACGAGGGACAGCAGAGCCCAATGACCGCATACTCTGGCTTGGCATTCCGGTCATCAATGTCGTCGGCAAGCGCTCCATGCACACGGAAGTGGTAGTCCAGGTACTCGCGTCGGGTCATGCCTGGCTTGCGCCGCGAGCTGGCAATCTGCTTGATCATTGCCGAGTTCGACGCCATGGCCGTAACTGCTTGCTGGGAGAGTTTGGGATGTAAAGAGAGACGGTGTGCCCGTGAGACATGCTTCGACACGCGCGCATAGAAAGGGGGAAACAAACAAGGGCTGGAAGACCGAAAATACACAAGTCTTGTCAGTCGAGAAAGAAAACGAAATTCGGCTCTTGCTGCACATGACTGGAATAATATAGCGCGCGCTCTCTTCGCGGCACCGTTGTTCCTTGAGGGATAACTCCGATAATGATGTTCGTGATCGCTTGGTGGAGCCGATATCACGTCAAATGCACCACAATCTAGGTCGGCTACGAGAAACAGCGACAGATAGGATAAGCACGTTGATGAAGATAGGGGCTGTCGGGACGGCGCCAGAAGGGCGTCCGGGAGGGCCGGGAGTTTAGGGAAGGGGATAAAACACTGTTTCGGCAGTGTTTACTCAAGACTGAATAAAGTCAAATTAGGAACTGTGTCAATATAATTAGTTGTGAATGGTTGTGTCAGTTGTCAGCAGGGCAGGCGGAGCCAAGTACGCAACTGGTAGGGTGAAGCCCACCACGTTGCCCCCCAAATCAACATTTCCCGCTTTACTTGGGCGCTGTGGTCGTGACAAAACAACTACCCCCATGTGGAGCCGACAACCATACCGTCTTCGACCGGCCCCGCGTACAGTATTATTGTGCGATCCTCTGCAATGCTCTCAGAGAGGCCAGTCGAGCCATCACGGCCCCCGAGGATGCTCACCAGCTGCAATGTCCAGGAGCGCCTCGACCAGAGCACATCTACATCGCGGGACTGGGAAGACAACTATGGTCTTCACTTCAGTTTTAAAATGGAAGGTGATAGAGAAGAATCCTCGTCGGACAAAACAGTGGACTGTTTGTCAAACCAAGACAAGGAGGGTCTTTGGAAGCCGAGGGTAAGACAAGAACAGAAGACATTTTATTCTGGGGTTTGGACAAAAGCATGTGCTTCTCCTAGCCAAAGCCTACACAAAACTGGTCCACGTGGGTCTAGCCGTCTCATCAGAAAGGCGAACAAAACACAAACAAGTTACAATGGCCGCCGGAGTGACCACCGGCAGCTGTCAGTGGCCAGTTAGACGGTCGCTGTTATCTTCGGACGAGAAAAGCTTAAAACTCTACGGGAGTTAAAGTCATCAACATATCTGTCAGAAAACCGTTTGAGTACAAAGCCGGTGGGTCAGGTACAGTGCAAGACAGCTGCCATTGCTTTCTTGGTTCTCACTACGTCATATCCGTTGAGAGCATGTGCAACCAAGTTTCGAGGTATCGAGGGAAAGGTGTAACATTAAGCATGCATGGAGCACTTGGAAGGCACAAAGATGGAAGAGTAGCTGTAACAAAAGAAATTCGATAGTTGGCCGTTATAATATATACGTCCCGGTGTTGCTTGATGAAATACAGACTAGAATACAAAATACAGGCCGGGAGCCACAAAGCCCACATCTCGGTCGTCCACCGAGGACAGAACTCTCCCCTCTTCCTTCCTCTCTCCTTCTTCAAGCGATTGTAGGGTATGCTCTCTTGCCAGTCCTGCAACAACATCTAGAGGGATGTCCAGAAGAGGCGTTCAAGAGCCAAAAAGTCCGGCAGCGAAAGATACTCAATGCGAACAGCCGGCCACTAACGGCCCTCTGTCCTAACAACACCCCGTTTCCCTCTGTTTAGTGAGAAATGCGCACTGAAAAAAGACCAACGTCCCGCCGTAAACATTACTATTGGTGAATAATATACTCCAAACAAACACTCCTGCTTAGCCTCTTCCCCTCATCAAAAACAAACAACAAGCGTGTGTCCGATCAGAAGAAGAAGTAGGCGAGCAGGAAACTCAGGAGGACCAGAATGGCCGTCACCTGTAGTGGCACACCCTCGGTGCCTTGCCGGACCTGCTGCTGCAGCTGAGCGGCTGGTGCGGCGGCGGCCGTTGTTGAGTCGGCATCGCCCGACTTCTCCACAGCGGCGCCCTTGCGCTGCCGCAGACCACCGTCTTTGCGCAAAGACGAGATCAGGGCCTCGGCCTCAGCCAGCTTTGCGGTAAGGGCAGCAATCGTGGCGTCCTTGTCGTTTGCGGTGGTCGTCGTTATTTGAGAAACAGGTGCGGTCGCTGGCGTGGCAGGCATGTTGGTAGCGGGAGACGGAGAAGAAGCCTGCGGGGTGGCAGGCGAGGCGGCGCTTCTCGCAGCGGGCTTGCGGTCGGTCCAGGCGGCTTCGGGAGACAGAACACCATTCGCCTTGGGCTCTTCGCGCGGCGACACATAGGCGGGCGGGGGAACGTCGGGTGTGGCATCGACCTAAGGGCAATGGTGTTAGGCTCAAGTACGCTTATGGTCCATATCGAGTTTAAGACTTCACTTACTCCGTTCGTAGCAATCTGGCGGGCAGGCGTGATGGTCGGGGCAACTGCGTCAGGGTCCTCAGCCGGCAGAAACGAGACACGGATCTTGCGTTCTTGAACATCTGCCTTCTCGACTCGGTCCCACTGTAGGTCGGGAAAGACATAGCTCGTTAGTAATCTGGCCACCCTGGGTATATGTCGCGAGCTCGAGATATAGCTCGCGTGATGAGGGGATCCGAAAACATACGATATCCTGGACACTGATAAACTCCTTGTCGCCGGTGATGGGCACGGCCTGCACCAGGAACTTGTCACGGCACTTGTAGTCGGCAGGCGGGTCCTGCTTCATCGCCTGAAGGAGAACTGCACTCAGATGTTAGGGATATAAAAGTCAGAAATCCGCATTGGGAGGACAGGGATACAAACCTGTCACCTCGACCTCGCGATCGGGCTCAATGCGCCCAGAGTTTGGGCGGACGCAGTATCTGTAGGAGAAGAGATATGTCAGCCTTTCGTATTCCTACCGAGTAGGCTCAGGGAGAAACTGCCGAAACGTACTGCTTGGGTGCGGTCGTCTTGACCTTGAAAGCAACGGGCGTCGAGTTGGGGTTCCGGATCTTCAGAGTCTCGGATACCTCGACGGTGAACGGGCCTGTACACGGCACAACAACATGTCAGTTCCAACAAGCCTTCTCCAGCTCAAACGTCGGCTATTCGATGAGGGTGTACGCACGGCTAAAGCCGAGCTCCGCGGGCTCGATCTCGACAGACATCGCGATGTTTTTGAGGTTTGTAGATGGGAATGAGTTCGATAAAATGACAGAAAAGGCGCGTTTCGTGCTACAGTCGATGGATTCACGACAAAACGATGCAGCTGAGAAAGCGCAGGCGAACGGTCGGTGGTCGACGAGAAAAGGGGGCAGGCCTGGTCGTGGTGGCCTTTTTTCGAAAGGCAATTTGTCGTTCCAAAAAGGGATGCTGAACAGCGGGCCGTGCTGGTCGAGGGAGGTCGTAATTGCAGATGGAGTTGATGAAAAACGCAACTAGGAAGCTCGACCGCGCAGTCGAAGAGTCGTCGGTGGTGATGGAGGGTGGTTGTGTTGTGTTGTTGTTCCTGATGATCGAAAAATCGAGGACGTTGGACGGCGATGAATTAGTCAATACCAAATACCCAAATATTCGCACCACGGAAGGCTCAAGACGACATCATATGGCCAAGTTTCACTTTTGTTGGCGGTCCGCCGACAAAATGGGGCAGGTGCGCTGGGAAGGGTACAGAGGAGCTGGAAATTGGCAAAATTGCCTGTGACAGCAGCTCGAACAGCTAACCTTGGCGGCTCTTTGCTTGCTCATCATTGCCCATCTGGCCTATTCGTCCTCGAATGTCTGTGCGTCGGTCGCTCTTGCTTTGTCCCAGTTGGCAGTGCAACGCGCCGAGAAAGAACGATCGATCCCTGGAGGCCGTCGACACCCTCCCAAAACTCAGCGGGGTCACATTCACGCGACAGCGTGTTTTATGAGACAAGAACGCCCGACGCACGGCATTTTAGCGACTGCTACAGGGCACAGCCTGACTCAGGCGAATCTGGCAAGTGCCAGACTTTGGTTGGAGTTGCACCTTCCAGATGACGACAGCGGGAGTTACGGGGTAAGCTTAGTTATCAGCGGCAATAGGTCAACTTCCCCTCCATTAACAAACGCACGTTCGACACGCAATTATTGACTCTCCATTACTGTTTGGTTCTGCATTCTGCCGACCTCGAATCTCGTTTTCACTTGTTCTTTACATACCGTTTGACTTCAGAGCCAATTCTTTCACCAACATCCCCGAGAAACCGCATCCTCGACCCCTCAATCTCTCACGATCGAGCTTTCGCCTTATTTCTTCAGCATCACAAAGAGATCTTTCTCCGAATATCACCCTACCTTCACAATGACGCAGTCCGATCTTGAGGTTCTGCTCGACATGGGCTTCGAGAAGGAGCGCGCTGAGCTTGCCGTCAAGCGCTCCGGCGGTCTGCAGGGAGCTCTGACGTGGCTCGAGGAGACCCAGGACACGCCGCTAGAGGAGCTCAAGGCCAAGAGTGCCACGGCCGCGGCAAAGGAGGGCCCCGATGGCGAGATGGACGACGACGAGGGTGCAACAGCGGCAGCCATCAGTGCGCTCGAGTCCGGCCAGGCGGCCAAGTCGCTCGTGTGCAACGAGTGTGGCAAGAAGTTCCGGAGCCAGGCCACGGCCGAGTTCCATGCGTCCAAGTCGTACGTGGCGTCACAATCCGCTCTCTCACACCTTTCTGGGGGTGTTTTGTGTTATGTGCCATGACCTCGCTTCTTCTAACATTTGAAAACATCTAGTGGTCATACAGACTTTGCCGAGTCCACCGAGGAGATTGCACCGCTGACGGAGGATGAGAAGAAGGCCCGCCTGGAGGAGCTCCGGCAACGGCTCAAGGACAAGCGCGCTAACCAAGCGATTGCCGACCGTGAGGACCAGAAGAAGAATGAGGTATGTCAAGCGGCGCTGGCAATATAGACTAAAAGCCGTACCACTTCAAAGAAACTAACACGATGCAACATAGAAAATCCGCATGAAGGCCACCAAGGAGACCCAGGACATGAAGGAGGAGCTGGAACGTAAGGAGCGGATCAAGGAGGCTGCCAAGAAGCGCGCTGAGAAGGTCGCCGACGCTGAGGCCAAGAAGCGGGTCAAGGATCGCATCGAGGCCGACAAGGAGGAGCGCCGCCGGAAAGCCGAGCTGGCAAAGGCCGCCCGTGAGGGTCGTGCTGTAGAGACACCCGCCGTACCAGCAGCCTCTACTGGTGGCCTGGCCGCCGCCGTTGCAGCCTCGTCGTCTTCTTCGTCAAGTCAAGCCCGCCTCCGTCTGCAGCTGCCGACAGGAAACGTCATGAAGACCTTTGACGCCGAGGCCACGCTGTTCGAGGTGGCCCAGGCTTTGGAGGCAGACGACGGCTTCAAGGCCACCAAGTTTGAGCTGACGTTCCCGCGCAAGACGTACGAGGGCGCCACTGACCTGAGCAAGACGCTTCGCGAGCTAGGTCTAACGCCCAGTGCCGTGCTCCGGGTGCAGTAGTCTTTTGAAAGGCAGGCATGTCTGTTTTGCTAGGCACTGATGTATTATGGATAGGAACGGGAACGGTAGAAAATGATTTTGACAGCGAGCGAGAGGAAGCAGCGGATACATCAGGTGCGTGGTGAGCATGGGTATTAGAGTTTGTATAGTATCCACCCAAGGAAAACAAAATGCTCTACGGAGTATAAAATTTGAGAATTTGAACAGGGGCACAAATTGTCATATCAAAAATATTCTTGAATATTGTATTTTCATTTTCATTTTGGGTCGTGGTATTCCCTTACCCAGTTCCGCCAACACCTTGCCTACAAACCACAGGCAAACCATGCAATGAAACATTTAGTACCATGACTCCGTGTGAAATCCATCACAAGCCCTGGCTCCGTTGTGCCGTCTTGTTGTTGGCAGTCTAGGAAACGCCCGTTTGCTCCTCCGCACGAATCGATTGTTGTTGATTTTTTGGTAGACTTTTTTTAATTTTTTTAGAAACTTTTTTCTGCCGGTGTGAAAAGTACAAAATCAAGAAGGGCGCCCGGAGGGTTAACACCAATGATGACCCATCCGTTGTAAAATTCCTCCTCTCAGCTCCAGTTCTATTTTGATTTTTTTCATATGAAAAAGAGAGGTCGAGAAGTCGGGAAAAAATGAGAAACAACCGAAAAAGCGAAGCGCTTAGTCGAACAGACCGAAGCCCATGTCGTCGTCGGACTCCTCCTTCTCTGTAGAGTGAGTTAGTATGTGTGTCTATAATCGTAAAGGGTGATATGGCTACAACGAGTCGGGTGATAGCCAGAACGTCGTCGTAGTAGTAGTACGTACCCTCAACCTTCTCCTCCTCCTTGGTCTCCTCAGCGGCAGCAGCACCGCCAGCGGCGGCACCGCCAGCGGGGGCAGCAGCGCCGCCACCCGAGCCGACGTTCGACAGCAGGTCCTTGACCTCCTTGCCCTCAAGAGCCTATTTGATGTGAGTTAGCAAATTGTGCACTGTGGCGGGCCAGCGTCGGCAAGTCGAAAGAAAGGTGTCGGCATGACATGTGACATGGATGTCGTCGTTGTTGCTCTTCCTCCAGTCGTCGTCCCATCGAGACCCTCCGGCTGTTCTTAGACTCCATTCCACAAAGCCAGTACGTTGTCCACGCCTTTCGATCCTTTCTTTCGACGTTGCTCGACTCGGTCGTTCCGGTTGGTGTTCCATTATCGTACCTTGGCGAAGAGCTGGGCCCAGATAGGCTCGACCTCCTGGACGTTGGCAGCCTTGATGAGGGTGTTGATCTTGTCGGCCTATATCATGAAAAATCCTGTCAGTCCTCCGTCGAAAATATTGTCGAAACATAAAATACGCTGGCCAGGATGCTGCTCCTGCAACTTCGACACGCATCAACCCTTCGGATCCGGCAGATGCAATCTCCTCGCCCTCCCAGGGTCTCCTCGTTGTCTCAAGTCGCTTCGGTCGGCAGCAGCATCTCGGCATCGGCAGGAAAAAGGGCGGCGGGGTGAAAACGCACAGTGATCTCAACGCCGTCGTCGGCGAGGATCAGCGCCGCGTAGGACGTAGCAAGCTCAGCAGTAGACATCTCGAAAGTGTTGTGGTTGTTGTTTCGTGGGGATAGAAACGAGGTTTCGATGGTGGTTGTTTAATGCGAAATCTTCAAAATTCAGAAGCTGCGTTGCGGGTTGGTCGAAATGGGACTTTAATTTTTTTTCGCCTACTGGCCTGTTCCAGTCAAAGCCCAGTCTAACTTGCAGGAAAAAATGGTACCAGAGGGTTTGTGTGCGCCAGTGGAGAAACCCTTACCAATTTTGCAGCCAATAATGCCTGTGTCGAAATCCAATGGCGGCTCGGCGCACGGAAAAATAAAAATACCGCACTTAAGCCGAGAAATGGTGCGATAAGCGACTGCCACACATTGCACGAGCACCTTCCTTACATAATCCACCAATGAACCCCTCCTTTCTCCCCTCTCAAAAGTGCGATCCGCCAAGCAGCTTAGATGTCCGAGTCCAGGCCCACCTTCCCCCCAATGACGCTCTCTCCGGGTTCTGTCAGGAGTCTGTAAGAACGGCGATTGCCAGCTGACGTTTTTTTATGGGACAAAGAAAGAGCGACCTTGAGATCACAGCCTGCAGCAAACACTGCAAGAAGGAGCAAATGGCTTTGCATACTGTAGAATGTGTATATCCTGACACACACAGCAGCTGCGACTCACACTTAAATCAAAACAAGAAACACACCCAATTAAGAAATAAGGCATATGAAGCCAGCCTGCAGTCCCAACCGACTGCGCTCCTTCCCAATCTCCTGTGCAGCGCATCCTTTTCATTCCGTAGCTGCTTCAATTAGACTGGACTAGGCCCGTCCGAGGATCGCACCTGCTCAAAGAACCCCAAAGGCCCCATTGGCGCTGCGATAACCACTCTGACAAACAAGCTCGCCTACGACTGAAGAAGTAGTCTTCCGCTGTCGCCTTCCAGATTCATTTTCTTTCTCTCCAGAACAACAACTATCCCGAGCATCCATTATCATATCGCATCTACATCCTTCGGCGACAATTCGCAATAGCATTTCGCCCCCTTCTATTCCATATTCCTAATCACAGGAGCTTCTCGGCCTTGCCGCTGCCAGTGTGCTGCGTATCAGCCTGTGGGTACCTCTTAAGCATCTCCCCTTCCCCCACCTCTTTCTCTCCCTTGGAATGAATTCTGGCCAGCCAAAGACCTTCTGCGCCGACGCAACCCATTATTTGACGACATCCGAGACAGCATTGCGTTTGCTGTTGTCTTTCTATCATTTACGCATATTTTCCCGACTTTTTTGCTTGCTATTGGCATCCCTTCTAACCCGTCTCTACTGCAAAGAATATAGCAAGAAGTCTACTCTTTTCAAATGGATACACCAGCCATTCCGGCGCCGCGGGACGCCCACGAGCGTGAGATCCTCGCCAACCTCGAGTCGATCCGGGACCACCTGCTGCTCCTCAAGCAGGACCGCACTAAGTATATCCGCAGCCAGGACGTTCTGCAGCTGCACAACGAGACGCTCGAGCAGGTGCGCCGGTTGCGCGAAGTGCGCGCAGGCCGCAACGATGGCGAGAACAGATGTGAGTGACACATTCACACCCACAGGCTTGGGTCGCATATTGCGCCTTGGGCCTTTGCTTGCAGTCGACTGACTTTCCTTTTCCCCTACACAGTGGACCGGGTGCTTGAGAGCTGCTTCCAGCTGCTTTCGCTCTTCTTCATGACTATCGGCCGCACCAGCGAGGCACCGGCAGCCTATGCGCTGACATCCACCATCCGCCGTCTTCTCGACCACCTGACCGAGGCCAACCTGTACTCCGCAAAGGACCTGGAGAGCATCACACATACGCTCGAGCGGCTCACATCGATTGTCCATAACCCCGAGTCGAACAGCTCCCCGTACCTCACCGAGCTCATGGTCCACCGCGTCGACCAATGCAAGGAGTCTATCAACAAATTGCAGGAGAAGCTGCAGAAGCTGGAGAAGCCATTACCGGCAGTCCATGAGAAGCTCATCTCAATCCTGCGGTCCATGTCTCTTGCAAACACAAAATCAAAGGCACGGTACATCTGTGTCCTAGTACAATATAAACGCTAGATGAACTTGACTGCTAACACCACCATACAGTTCCCTGTCAACGAAGTCCAGAAGTACAAGTCACAGCTCAAGGAAATCAACGAGCACCGCACAAACGGCGACTACGTCAACGACGAGGGTAAGGTACCCGCAGGTATCGAAGAGGTCTCGGAGCTGCTCAGCAGATGTCTGCTGTGGGCCGACATTGTCCTCGAGCGCAAGGGCGTCATCCCTGACGAGTTCAAGCCGATGTACGACACGCTTGTCGGCATCCGTAACGAGCTCGAGAAACTGTCGATCACACAGGCCTGGTCGCTGCGTGAGACAGATCTGTATGACTTCCAGCGCCAACTCGACAAGTTTGACGAGGCACGCGTGGATGGCAACTGGCTGGATGAGGAGGGCAAGCCAGCCGAGCTTTACGTCCAAAGGGTATGTCATACCTTTCCAGCTTCTCCATGTGATACCATTCTGCAGCAACATACTAACGCGTTGAAAGACATGTCTCTACCTTATCCGCCGCAGCTACGGCTTAGTCTACTCGCTCATGATTTCGTCCGAGCCTGTGTCGGAGGCCCTTTTGCCAGTATACAACCAGCTCTTGACCCTCAAGCGCTGCTTGCAGGAGGTCAAGGAGTCCGGTGGCGTCTCCTCTCCACGAGAGCTGTACCCCTACAGCATGAAGGTACGATAAGATCCCGTTCCCTGACCCTCAACAGTGTCCGTTTCAACTACTAACATGATCCAGCTCAACTCCATCGATAACATGCGCGTGGACGGCAAGTTCATGGTTGGTGGCGACATCCCCGAAGGTCAAGGCAATGTCACGGAGCTTCTGGCAGAGTGCTTTGAACTCAACTACGAGCTCCGGATAGACGCCGAGGACAAGGCGACCGAGGACAACAACTAGGCTTAAATTGTTGCTGTTGCTGTTGCTGCCGTTGATATTTTTATTTTCTCTTTGTGCTGGTTAATTATCTTTCTTGGGAGGTTTTTGTCACATTGGTTTGGTCGCCTTCTGATTTTACTTTTCTCCTGTTGGTTCATGGTGTATTGCTGCGTGATTTATCCGCATTCTATTTTCATTTTGGATTTTGCACTCCTTCTTTTCAGTTGGCTAGCTGACATCTTTCCTACTCGTTTTCTATTGGTTTTTTTTCTGCTCAACTCTGGTCTTACTTGGTCTAGCAAAGGCAAGAAAGGATGTCGTTGTTGGGGACGCATTGGCACATTGGCTTTTTCAAGCTTGAATAATCATAGTTAATCATTGCTCATTTCATAACCTATTCTGCCTCTCAAGAGGGTCCTCATTGAGCCACTGGAACAGCAATATGTCGCCCTCTATATCATATTTACGGCAGACGGAAAGCAGTCTTCAAGGCGTAGATCTGGGCCTATAGTTGTGTGTCAGTAAAAGAGGGCAATAGCAACGCTCCACGCCCCGGTAAAATCAACTCACGTTCGCAACGTCCCAGACACCGGCCTCGACGTAGACGTCCTTCTTCAGGAACTCGACAACCTCCTCCTTGGTGTCAGCCAGCATGATGAGGGTGCTGCCGGCAAAGGGGAAGGTCTTGGGGTCGTTGGGATCCGAGGGCTTGTCGTGCATGACGGCACCTGGAATGGAGTTAGGTGACGGAGAACAGAAAACGGCATATCGCATATGTCTGGATATACGGAGTAAGGTGGGAGTGACGGGGAAAGTGAACATACCACCAAACTTGAGCTTGTCCTTGGACGACTCAAGGTTGGCAAAGTGGACGCTGGAGCGCAATAAGAGTTAGCAGACGAAGCAAAGCCAGCTTTAGAGTTCAGCTCCATCTCTTCTCCTGTGAGATACAAAGACAAACTCGATCAAAGACAGGGAACATACGGGCGGACTGCGAGACGCTTCTCGATCGTGTTGGGGAAATCAGGGACAATGGCAAGCCATTCGGTCGTGGGCGTAGAGGTAGCCATGGTGCGATGTAGTTTCTGGAGGCGGAAGACGCTGTTGTTTGTGGACGTGTTAGCGAACGGGCGAGTTGCGGCGACAAGAGGCGATGTTGAAGAAGAGAAGCGGAGGAGGCGGGAGGCCATTGGATCTTCCCTGCGATATATATTTATATATGCACAAGGTGTGTGTTCAGGTGAGGTTTTAGGAAAGTACTACGTAAGAAGAGGGCGGTAATAAGAAGTGAGAATGGGAAGGTACTACGGATTGGAACAACATAAATCGTGGATATTGGGCAAGTGCGGAATTGCTACGAAAGGGCGCGTGGTCTCGGGTCCTAGCTTCCTAGCCAGTCACCAGCTATTATTATGACACTTTTTTTGGTCCCCTCGTTCTTTCCGTTCTTTTTTACTCGAGAATACAGTCAAATACAGCTTGGCCCTCGCTTTGTGTCGGGGGAAGGATCACCGTGTCGGAGATCGGAAGGGGAGAGAGGAAAAGGAGGGGTCGTCGCTGGGGAAGGCGCGCCTGAGAGCGGAGTTGCGCCCTTCCCAACGACAACGACCGACCTACGAAGCTCTTGGAGTCTTTGGGTGGTTCCTGCCCCCGAGAACGGGAATGGTGGAGTTGGGACAGCAGTGTTTTTTCCCGCAATGGCGTGCATGCCGTGTTTGGCTGCTTTGGCTCGGCTACTATTATAGCAGGCAAACTTGCCAGATGTTAACTAGAGAGGATCGGCCATTCAGGTACGAGAAACGTCGTAGAATGCCGGCAGTGGGCAATACGTGCTGGAGCTCGCACTTAGCACATTTAGCGGGGGAGTTCAGGCCTGAGGCACCAAACCGAGCCAACCATGGAAGCTCCAAGTTCAGTCACATGACGCGACCAATGGAATGCGCGGCTTTTTGGGCTGACGGGCCTGCCCCATAATTCGCTCTCCTGCCCGGTGCTTTTACGTTCGGCCTGGCGGGATTTTGAGGAAGTTTTGCGGGCAGGAGCTGTGCCAGTTAGGATGCAGGCGTAAAAATTAGAGACAGACACGAAATCGAAAACCACACCACCACGTTGTCCAACATCGCGACTCTCCCCTCTCGACAACCACACTCCACTCTTCCTCGATAACCCAATTGGATCAATTGAGAACCACCGCACAAAATGTCGTACCTGACGCTCGCCCCCTTTATCCGCTCGCAGCCGTGGCTACACAACCTGCTGAAGCCCGTCGCCAACTGGTACACCAGCCTGGCCGGCTACCGCCAGCTCGGTCTGCGCGCCGACGACCTGATCCCCGAGGAGAACGACGTCGTTCAGCAGGCTATTGGCCGTCTTCCTGCCCAGGTCAACTACGACCGCGTCTACCGCATGCGCCGCGCCGTGCAGCTGAGCTTACAGCACAAGCTGCTACCCAAGGACCAGTGGACCAAGCCCGAGGAGGACACCCCGTACCTGCTCCCGCTCATCAAGCAGATCGAGGCCGAGATCAAGGAGCGCAACGAGCTGGACACCATTGAGATCATCAAGAGCCACTAAGCGTGTTATGCCATGGCGCAATGATGGTGGAGATGGGAGGACGATGAATAGGAGAGGGATGCAGATGGAGGAGATATTGAGGCATTGGATGAAGGAACGGACGATGATGGAACGGCTCCGATGATAACAACGACAATCACGGCTATGGAGATGACGGGATCGCACACGACATTGACGGCGGCCGAGAATATACGTACGGCAACAACCCACGCCATGACTCAATAACCAGGGCAAGGGGTACCGTATATCGAGAACCAATTCCAACCACAGCCGCTACCACCACCAAGGCTTCACTACCTTCTCTATCTTGCCAACCTCTGGCGGATGTCTGAAAGGAGAGCGAAGGGGCCTGTCGGGAGTTGACCGGCCTAGTTGTGCATAGAAAATCCAGGACTGGATAGACCCATAGGGATGGGATGGATGGACGGCGACCTGCGTTTCCTATTTTGTATCATATACGCACATAGAAGAACTCAAAAACATAACCTTCTAATCTTATTTTGAATGTATTGATCATAGTCCGTGCATAGGGAACGTAGAGACAGTATGTAATCTGTGTATTAAAAACAGCCATGTGCCTAGCTGGACTGCATAGTCTGTCAACATCGCCATGCATACAACAACAAGAGAAAGAAACACACGAGCCCAGAACCGAATTCTATATAAACTATTGCGCCAAAGAAAAGACAGAGCAAACAAAGACCGAACAAGAAACAGCCACAGACGGGCAGAGTCCAAACACAAACACCTAGCAGTTATAAGAAGTAATAAGAGAAAGCAAAGACAAAGGAACGAGAAAAAGAAAACAAAAGACAGCCACCCCAGATCTTTCACAATTGACTCTCCCTCATACCGTCCGCTTTCTGTCCACTCTCCTAATTAAGTGCAGGGACTGCGATGCCGCTCTTAGAGGTAGCTCATATCAACCCATGAAAGAACGCCAAGCGGAAATCCCGTGTCCCTGTTGATGAAGAACGAAGAAGGTATGTGTTTGTTCGAAGTTGTAATAATGATTTGATTTTTTGTGTGCAGTTGTCGAATGTCCTTGGAAAACAATAAAAGAGTTTGTATAATAGTAAGAGAGAGAGCAAAAGAGCAAGAGAGCAAAAAAGCAGCCGATGTAGTAAGAAAATCCGCCCAGAACACCGTAAAACGCCTCGTTCAGACGAACAAGTCGCATGTAATATGTGATAATAAATATAGTAGTGTGTTTCGTGAAAAAAAAGAGGAAGTGGAGGAGGAAGAGAGGGTAGAGTGAGGAAAGGTGAAAGGGAGAGTGCAGTAGACAGCAAGACGCTTATGCGTTGCCGCCCTTCTCCTCGGTGTCAATGTGCCAGACGACGTAGTTGGGCAAGCCGTAGACGCCGTAGCCGGCACGCTTGGCCATCTTGGCGAAACCCTCGGTCTCGGCCTGGTTCTCGAAGGCGTAGCAAGGGAAGTTGATGCCGGAGCGGTGGACATCGGCCTTGACGAGGATGTTCACACCTCCAACACCGTCAAGCTCCATCTCCTCGTCCTTGTCGTTGCGCCAGTCGCCCATGCGCGCCATGTAGGTCCGGCCGGTATCGTACTGCTTGTAGCCTGGAGCGAAGCGTCATGTTAGTGCGTGTCCTCCAAATGTCTTTGTGTTTGCTTACTGCGGTGCATGACTTACCCTCTGCTAGAACGACATCCTTGTCGAGGCTGTTGGTCAGTCTCCGGCCCTTGTCCGACTCAACCCAAGAGTTGTAGTCAACTGCGCACAATGGTTAGAATTCGACGTTGCAACGATGTCCCGGGTATTTGTGTTCTGTCTTACATCTTCCCTCAATGTCGCGGCCATCTCTGTAGCGGTGGAACCAAATGTCTGTGCCATGTGTCAGTGACAGGTTTACATAACATCCAAAAGTGTCGTGTGGACATACTGGGAACAAGGACGTCGCGGTCATGGGCGACAAAGTCCTCAATGATCGTCTCGGGGCTCTCGACGATGTCAACGTCGCGCCAGTACACCCAAGAGTGGGTGGACTTCAGCGCGGTCGACAGGAGGTAGTTACGGGCACGGCCCAGGGCCTTGCGCCGGGGACCCTGTGCCTCAAACGAGTGGCGCTCCTTGACGTCCTGGCTCAGGTGGAAATCAAAGTCCTTCTCGACGACCATGGCGCTGTTGAAGGGGATCTTGTCCGGGCGCTTCTGGATGCGGTCTAGCTCCATGGCCAGGACAGCCAGAGTATCGTCAGACGAGTCGGACACAAGGAAGGCGAGGTCAATGAGGTGGTGCGGGTAGGTGAGCTCCGAGATGAGCTCAAAGTACTTGGACAGGTAGCGAGCGGCATCCTTGATCGGGGTCAGGATGAGCACGCGCTCCTCGTTGGTGGCAGCCTTGCGCGTAGACTTGACCGGGTTCAAGTTCACATGCTCTATTGTCGTCGAGTTGATCGTCAAAGGTGCATGGTGGTTGAAAAGGACCGGCGTCTGCATCCGGGAATTCCACGAGACTTGTTCGTTAGGCGTCATCTCCATGGGGGACTTGTTTGGGCCCCAGCAGTAGAAGCTATGGTGGAGAAAAAGGATGGATGTCAGTCAAACTCAAGCTTCGAGCCCCGCGATCATCCATCGCGTCTAGAACAAAACGAAAAGTAGATAAAGGGCATGATGTTGACCAAAAAAAAAAGATAGAAAAAAGTGAAACCCACCTTTGCATCTCCGATGCAGAAGACCGAATGCCACGCCATAATAATAAGATTATGCCGACGACGGCAATGACTAGCAGAACCCGTGCCCGTGTCAGGAACACAATGACGGCACGCGATGGAGGCAGGTTGGCCTTTGCGGCCTTCCAGTTGAGTCCGCCCTTGGGGAGTAACATTATGACTGGATGTGCGAGTTACCGGCGCAATAAAGCGCAGGTGTAGATGAGGAGGGTGTGTAGAGAGTGGCGTAGGGACTGTCAAGGTCAAAAGCCTGTCGTTCGTATCGGCGATGTGAAAGTGTCCTTTTCTTCCAATGGCCGTCGTTTGTTGCGCCTCAGTAGCGACCGTGGATTGTCTTGTCAATGACAAAAGACGTTTCTTTTGTCGATAAAGGTCAAGAAGTCAACACGAGGACTATTGATCGGGCTGTCGAACGAAGAAAGAAATAGGTCGCGTGCTGAGCAGGGTTGTTGAAAATAAAAAAGGTCGAGGCTATCGTCAACCAATTTACACGCGAGATTTTTCGCGTGCCACGCCAAGAGACAGCGAGTCTATGTCAACCAAAGATGACGGTAGTCGCAGTGCCCAAAAAAAGAAGACTCGAAGCCAAATGATGGCGAGAGCACGTTCTGGAAACGAGTGACGATGTGTGAAATTGATGGAAGTAAGCGTGACGTAGAGCGACTTTTTTTGAGGAGCCGATCCAAAGCAGATTAGATCGCGGTTCGTCGGATTGGGGAAGATGGAAGACGCGGACGGGGCCCAGTTGTCGTTCTCATGTATTCTGACGCGGCCGGGTGCGAAGGAGATGCTATGCCAGCCGACGGAGGCAGGAGAAGATGTCGTCGAGATGCGAGGCAAAGGGAAAGGGAAGGATTGAAAGGAGGGAGGAGAGAAAAAGAGACAGCGAAGCTTAGCTGTTCAGAAAGAGAACCACAGCCAGGCGCGGTCGTGCTTGCCTTTTTTGCGGAAGATACCAGTTTCTGTCTACGTCGTATGGATACTGGGGTACTTTTTCACCAGCGAAGCGAACAGGGAATGAGCGACTGGTCGGGCAGGCCCAGGCCCGCTGAGCCTTGGGGCTGGCCAGGCGGTCGCTAGAAGCATCTTCCAGTGGGTGATCAGATTAATCGCGTCCAGGGAAGGAAGGGGCAAGGGGACAGGATTGGGGAAAGGCGTCTGTGCCAATCAGGGGCAGGCAAAGGGGCAGAAACTGGCGGGTGGCCCGGTGGGGCCGTTCAATTTCTTTCACACTCTTACGCGGTCACTTTTGTACCAGGTACTCCCGCTCACTGTTGTGCTCTGGGCTCTCAACTACACCGCACCTGCCCAAAGATGGTCCTGCCATGCGCTGAAAGTCTCCGCTTTCTTCCCTTGCGATTCTTTTTCCTTCGCTCCTTCCTTGGGTAATGGGGCCGTAATTTGCAAAATTAAATCGGGAATGCGCGACTGGCGGCTGGGCTATTGCGAGTCAATCTCGAAAAAGAGCAGATAGAAATATTAAGGTTTCTGGCAGCGGGCGGGTAAGAAAGCCCGCAAAGGTTCTGAAGAGTGGCCAGGCCATGTCCTCGATGCTTGGCGAAACGGAAATCTTGAGGCGTGAGAGATAAGTCATCTCTCGCACGGAACGGGCGGGATATCATGCGGTTGCAGTGGGCCGCCCTGGCTGCCCTTGCGACGCTGGGAGGCTGGCATCCGAATCAACGCCGGTGGCCATGTTGGTGATGTATCCAAGTTCGTACATGAACCAGGGAGACAATATTGTCATGAAAAGTTGACGAAGAATGAGATGAAGCTTTGGCCGTTGCGATGCCAGAAGAGCGTTCTAGAAGTCGGATGACGAAAGTACCAGGTACCTCCAGCAAACGCCACATTTCCAATTTTAGCGCAGGTGCATTTTCGCTGCCCCTGCAGGACGGGGAAAGAACCGCCCAGGCCTGCACTGTGAAAAAGAAAAGAACAACGGGAAGGAAAGGTGTTGGATAAGGCGCGTTGATAAGCCACGATCAGGTGAAATGACTTTGACAGCACTCAAATGACAGAGACAGCTGCTGGCCAGATCGCATCAAGTCTGGAATCGCGAAAGAAGATCTTGTGGAAAGGCAATTGCTGTCTCAAAAAACGACATGAAAAGACTACAACGGTATAAATACAGTATTCGGTGATGCCCCTGTACTGTGTAGCTGCCTTCTCGTACCTTTTTAACAGGTTTTTCATCCACTAACACCCAACATACAAAGGAAGGCGCGGCCCTGCAACGGGCGAGAACGGCGAGAAAACCTTGGGTTTTCTGCCAGATGCGCCTTCATCAGGTCGCTAGTGCAACTTTGCAGTATGTCGTAACTGCCCTCACTCCGCAACAGTGCAACAGTGATTGGGAATTGATGAAAACTCTCTCCCTTCGCTCCTTCCAAAACTCTCGTTAAAAGAAGGAACGATGCTGCAGGCGAAGAATTCCCAACGATAAGGAAATGGCAGTCGGCAAACGACCATGCTGTTCCTTTCATCTTATGTCCCGCACGCAAGCACTGATCAATCGAACTTCGTTTGGACAGAACCAGCACCCAGAGCCTCCTTGCTTCCCAGCGTAGCCTCCCTGTAACGGATTCCAAGCAGTGGTGGTCGATCGAGATCCGCCAGGGCCTTCCCCGTCTTGAACCCCAGCATGCAATGTCGTCTGTAATACCCCCAGAGGGCAGCAGGGCAGGTGCCACTGTGGTAAGATTAAGCGCAGGGAAGGCACCTGTCAGCAGGACACCTCAACAATACGGTTGCTCTTACCTCGACTTTTTCCTTCCTCCTCTCTTCCTTTTCAATGCAAATTATATAATTCTCCGGCGGCAGCCCAGCCTTCACCAGCTTCAGGCTGTGTTTCGCTGACAGCGTCGATTTCAGGCTCAACAACTCAGGACAAATCCCGCCAAAACAATACCAACAAGACCTTTGAGGACATATCCTTGCAGAAAACTGCTCCAAACGGCTATCCCCACTGCCAAGCTCTGGTGGTTGATGTGCGCAGACTTGCCTAGCCCTCCCGAGACACTTTAATTTGTCACGTGATTGGGCGACAGAGGTTGGCGTCCTGGCAACGCGATGACCAACCAAAGGCGCGTAGTTGACCCGCCAAGCTGACAGACTGCCGGTCGCTCTCTCCTCTGTCGACCGCAAATCGTTGCTTTTGAACTCGTGCATCCCCTCCGACCCTCCTTCCCTCTTCCAGTGAAGAATCCTCTTTTGGCCTTCCTTGCATGTTGCTATTCTAGTGTAAACTTGCAAACCTCAAAATCCCAGAACAACTTCAACAACAAGCCTCTCCTCTCAAGCTCCGGATGCACTCCGGCTTACAAGGCTTCAAGCATCTGCGCATCGGCCGCTCCGGCTCTATTTTTCTGCCTCAAACGTCACTCTTTCCGAGCAGAAGTCTTTTTACCTTAAATACCGTCTTTCCCCAGTCAGTAGTGCGTTCCACTTTGTGCAGCAAAACGACGTCATTGTTGCCCCACGGACAGTTCCAGAGCATGGCTTCCATTGCACCCATCCGGCGGTCGGCACGGCTGAGCACCGGCAGCGCCTCCGCCAGCCCGGCCCCGGAACCGGCGAAGAAGACTACGAATACCAAAACTGTGACGGCAGCGGTCTCGCGCAAGAGGAAGGCTACTGTCACTTCAGAAGCCATTTCTGTCTCAGAGGTCGTCACCACATCCATCACGGCTCCGGCGGTTTCACAAGAGGCAGACCTGCCTGCCCGGCCATCTACGCCACCAGCTAAGAAACGGCGTGGCCGACCGGCTGCAGAAAAGCCGGCCGCCGCAGAGGACCGCCCAATTGTGCCGACGACACCGTCTCGGGCAGCCAAGACCGAATCTGAACCTTCCACACACCCGGCTCCGCCGGCCACACCCAAGACACCACGGCCAAGGCACCCCGCTGTCAACCGTCTGGCAGACCCGGATATATCCAATGCACCGCTCATCTCTCCCGAGACGTCGCGCATCGTGTCTGCGCTACCACTAGATAGCCTCAACACGCCAGCCGCCAAGCAGAAGACGACAACTAAAAATATCTTGGACGAGGCTTGCGCACATCTGATCAGCGTGGACCCGCGGATCAAGCCAGTCATTGATGCCCACTACTGCAAACCCTTTAGTCCTGAGTCCCTGGCCGAGAAGGTTGACCCGTTCGAGAGCCTGGCCAGCGGCATCATCAGCCAACAGGTGTCGGGTGCCGCCGCTCGTGCCATCAAGAACCGGTTCGTCGACCTGTTTGAGAAGGAAAAGGACCAGACGTTCCCGCATCCGTCGCAGGTGGCCGTCAAGTCCATCGAAGAGCTGCGGTCAGCGGGTCTGTCGCAGCGCAAGGCCGAGTACTTGCAAGGGCTCGCCGAGAAGTTTGTCTCGGGCGAGCTGACCACACAGCTGTTGGCCGACGCCCCGTACGATACGCTCGTGGAGCGGCTGGTCGCCGTGCGCGGCCTGGGCCTCTGGAGTGTCGAGATGTTTGCCATGTTTGGCCTGAAGCGTATGGACGTCTTCAGCGTCGGCGACCTTGGAGTACAGCGTGGTATGGCCGCCTTTGCTGGCCGCGACATTGCCAAGCTCAAGAAGGCCGGCGGCACGGCCACGAAGAAGAACGCCAAGTGGAAGTACATGACTGACAAGGAGATGGTCACCATGGCCGAGCCGTTCAAGCCGTACCGAAGCGTGTTTATGTGGTACATGTGGCAGGTCGAGTCAGTGGATGTCAGCACTATGGGCTAGGGATGGAGGAAGGCTCTGTATCCTCGGGGCATCCTTATTTGCCCTCTCTTGTCTCTTTTTTTTTGCGTGTCGAAGATTCATGTCTCAATATTTTGGCCTTGTATTCACTTTTATATATCTTCGCATTTATCTCCGTTCAGATCACCAGTCGTTTCATTGCTTGCGTTGTTCGGATGTGTTTCTGTAACATTTTACTGGAGACATGACCTTTATTCTGTGTTCGAAGTTATGATTGGGGAGTCTCTTCGTCTGCCCGGGACTGTGTCGTTGTTATCGTGATGCTGCCACAAATCACGGGTAGCAGCAGAGCGTATGCACCTCGTGTCCTACAACACAACTTCGCCGAAGGTCATGCGTTGCTATTTCCACCCGCAGTGAGGGATATCATCTCAATCCAAATGGTAGACTTGTGCGAATATCGGCCCAGTTCTGAAAGGGTTGTGTAAAGTTGTATGTATAGCGATGCACCCAAGCATCACAGGACGCATCGCCACATGCAGATGTAAATATTGTGTTCGGTCTCCAGATGTACTATTGTTATCTACTCTCTCGTATGCTTCTATTGTGGCTTGCCCATACCAAAGCTGCGACTAAGACACATATCAGACCACTGCCGCAACCGTCAACTCAACCGTGTGGTGGCGTCCAAAACGTCTAGCAATGCACATGCCAGTCGACGACCTTCATCTCGAAAACGGAGTAGACGCCCCCTCCATCACGAAAAACATGCCGCATACCAGTCGTCCGTTGAAAAAGAAAGCAACGTGGATGCTTAGATCCCACCCCTGTCTCTTCAGGTATGCAATGTTAGCTGTCCAGTCAACATGGTGACTTGGTTTCACTTCAAGAAAATATTGTGTGCTGTGTTGTGCTGTGCTGTGTTGTGCTGTGCTGTGCTTTGCTTTGTATTTTTTGGGGAGAAGAAATAAAAACAAAGCGAAACAAACCCCGAATAAATAAAAATGTGATTCTTTGCTGAAATTGACAATAAAATATAAATCAATACAGAATAAATAAATTTTTCAAATAAAAAATAGTGATGGTTTGAAAAATTCGTTGTAAACAAATAATTCCACCTTTTCAAGCCAAGAATGCACACATACAAACGACAACACAACACCATTGTAACCGAGATGAAAGCAACCACACGTGCAGCCTCGAGGCACAATTGTGAGGTACAGAACAACGATCAAGAATGCAAGGCACCACGCGGCCGGCCATGCCATGCGTTGGGCCAAAAGGCAGTCATCCCGGATCTACAAAACAAACAATCGAATTGTAGGCCAAGAGAATTCCTGCCATGGACATTATCTGCCACGGATGTGTTCCTGTCTGCCAAGTAATACAAAGTAGTCGGCCGGATTGCAAACTAATACTGTGTACAGAGTAAATCTTCAAGATATTGCTCCTCGGAGTATTAACCGGCTCGACTGGTTGCAGCATCCCCTTGTCGGAAACCCTCAAAGCCACGTCTCTTGGCATGGTTTTGTTGCAAGTTTCATGCGGGATGTGCGTTGGAATGGCATGTTCTGCAACTCAACCCCTCACAGTCCTCCTGTCTCTTCCTCACCAAACGGCACATGCCCATGTTCCCGGCCGCTGACTTGATTGCTTGGTTCCCGCAGCCGGCATTCTAGAACAATGCAGTCGCTGGATGCAACAGAATTGTTTCTTGACGACGCACAACGACGTCAGCGACGTAAAGTGCTGACCTTTCAACTCTTCACCGTCTTGATATCGCACAACTGGCTCTTTTAGGCCTTCTCTCAACAAATCTGCAACTGCCGTTCACCTAGATTGCTTACACTGTTGACCGGGCTCTTCAGTCAACTTTGCGGCCTGTCGAGGCAGGTATCTTGGGAAACGGCAGGTACACCAACCCGGTCGAACAGCGGCGCGTAAATGTACCTTTTCGTACCGCAATTGACAGCTGTTTAGGCTACATTGGAGCTGTCTGTTTGCCAGACAGTCTAGATAACATGACTTGTTCTTAATTTTGAACCAGCCAACCGACGGCGGCCAACGGTTTGTTTTAAGCTCACTATGCCCCTGGCTATTGTTTCTGTTGCCCTTTGTCTGAAGGCGGCGCAAAGATTGATCTGGAGAGTATATGTTCAGACCCCAGAATGGTAGGAATAACATCCTCTTGGCGGGGTACTTATCAGTTGTGCATTACTCAGAGTTGTCGCTTGTCGTTGAGAACGACATCGCCAAAATCTCGACAGATGGCAGGAGCAAGATGCAAAAAGTGGATCCTGCCAGTTGGTTGTCGAGTTCTCTGTGTTCCTATTCGCGAGCAGCTGTGAAAAAAAGCTGGAACTGGAAACCGGCGGAACACGAACAGGGAACCACAGAGGCGCTCCTTCCCGTCGAGGGCGCCCCTCTTTCCAACGAGTCCCAATGGGACCCAAAACGAGGATCTGCCCAGGAAATCTTGAATTTGGCGTATGCATACGTAATGCTGCAGGTGGCTTTCAGGCGTGTCAGGCCTCTTGTTTGCGATGCACACGTTTTGTTACAGTGCTTATGAGAGTGGATTTTGGCAGCAACAGACTTCCCCTGCTACGGATTGATGAGGCTTTTCGCCCGTAGCGAATACTGCGACAGATACTGCCCGAGTTGGGCCTGGCTTGGCGACTGGCGTGGAACTGGTGAAGCAGGAACGGGCGACGAAGCTCGCTGCTTGGTGCTGCTTTCCCACAGAGAAAGGAGATGGTGCTTTCCTGCTTTGGCGTTAGCGTAGCAACGGAGCAGTCCAACCTGCAGATTGGGGGAGGGTGCGACCGACCAAGAGTCACTAACGGCACGCCCCTCCACCTAACCCTCGTGGGTGGAGCACTTTCATACATGTCTCCCTGAGATTTGACACCCTCCAAATTTTTGTGAAATCTCAAAAGCATATTTTCGAAAGAGGAAAAAAAATTTACAAAAGAAGGCTCCGAGATAAGGATCTTTCGTGAGTACGAGATTATGTTTATGAATTGCACTGCAATTGAGTGCTGTATGAGAGCAAGGAAGGTGCGATGAGCTTGCAATGAAAAAGGGGAAAGCACAGGGGAATACGACGCGTTGCGACCACCATGCAGATGGGGAAGGAGGGATGGAAAGGGAGGGAGGGGCCCTAATAAGCAACAAACACCACACGCGAAAAAAATCGTAATCGAACGAGGACGCGTGCATTTGCATGCACCACTGTAGCAAAATTCGTGATAGAGGCCCTTTCAGAAGAGAGCAGAGCTTGCCCGGCATTGAAGTTGACCTGCTCGACTTGGTAGCCGACGAAAACGGCAAGCGAGGTAGGTTGGATCGAAAAGAAGTGCGCGGCGTGTGGCGGAAAAAAGGATAAAAAAAGAAACAAAAATACCGAACAAAAAACGAAAAACGGAAGCTAGAAAAAACTCGACGTCCGCCAAAATGAAATGCATGACGGGACCGGCCCAGCTGTCCAGCTGTTCACTTGACTGTCTATTAAGTCCTGTCAATTGTCAACTGCAGAAGAACGATTCAGCTTCTGTTGCCTGCCTCGTTCGCCGAGCTTTCTTTCTTTCGACAAGGACATGGCTCCTTTGGCTGGTGCTTGGTTCTTTCCCGCTTCCTGCGATCGGATTTGCCCCATCGTGGCGTTTTTCGGCCAAGGCCTGTGCCTTCGAGTGTGTGTTATTAGTGCATTTGTGTGACATCTCGTCTACTGCCTTGGTTTTCAAATCAGAGAGGGAAAAGAGGCAGCCCCCGTCCGTCTTTTGCAAGCTCGGCATGTGCTTCGTTCTCAGTGCTGTGGTACTTTTTGAGATGCCAGGCCCGGATCCTGGCCCCATCTCTGTCCCACCCTCGGGCCTTGTCCCTCTCATTTTCGCTCCTGTGGCGATCTTCTTCGCTTTTCTCAAGCTTCCCGGCTGCCTTTTTTCCTCTTTGCTTTCTTTCTGTATCTGACCTTTGCAGTGCTTGTTCGTGCTGCCTGGCAACTTGAGGCCTAGCGAGGCTCGTGAGGCCCCAGCTTTGGAACGCCGGTGGCCTTTTAGTTGGTTTTGGGGCGACGCAGCTCCTCGTTGAAAGGCGGGCCCTGGGAAAACACACAGAGAACGACGACGACGCGCACACGCACACCGGGTTCGCTGCCGACCGTGCTGCCACCAATTCCCACTTTATTTTTGGTAGTGGCCCACAGGAAGCATTGCTGGAAGAAAACACACGATCGAGTTTTTCGTTGCGACGTTATTTAGCCACGCCTCGCTAGGTATGTGTATGCAGATAACCGGTCTTGCCCTCAAGAGCGACGCGGAAAAGGGGGTTGCCAATTTCCTGTGTGAGATTTACGTGGAGAAGGCACCATGCTGGGGCAGGACCAGCAGGACAGGGCTAGCGAGGCCATCCCATTTCCTACCGGACGGGCCTTCCCTCGTGATGAAGTTTCGCTGTAAATTATCTGACGGAGCATTTTGCAGCGTGCCTTGGCGGATAGGAAGAGAAGGAGATCATGGACTCGTGGAGTCAAAGAGAGGAAGACACAGACCGGGGTGGAAGGAGCGATGGGATGTAATTCGATCGTACCCTGTCATACATACAAACAAACAGACAAACACGGAAGAGACGGCTTTATTGTCATCTCTTGCAGGATATATACATATCTCCCCTATTGTAAGACTACCGGACAGAATCCCATGATATTCCAGTGCAGTATCTCTACGATGACCAGGCATGAAAGCCATTGATGATGGCCCGGCTGCAGCCACGTTTCTGTCTGTGTGACCGTCGTCTCTGCTTCATACGCCATTGGCAGCGTGCGCTTCCTTGGGTGCACAGCTTTTTATGCCGTGACTCTGTACGCATGAATTAGAACTGCGAAGCGGCTACGGAACGGAGGACAGGGCTTTTGCATGCGGGCGAGAGTTTCGGTGCTTTATTGACGGCGCGATATGACGAGTACGGGGACGTCGCCGGACAAGGAGAGACGAGACATTCGTACGCCACTAAATACAAAGACCTGTACTTTAGAAGCTGGACATATGCTTGCGTCAGGAAGGAGCGTCTCTGGCGGGCTGTCTGTCTTTCATACACAGTAACATACACATATGTGTGCAACAGAGCATGCGCAAAAGGCAATACTTGTACTCGACACCTGACGGCAGCTGCAGCTGCGACGAGGTGTGCATGCACCTGCACTCTGGAGGATAGCATGTATGCACGACCGCGAGTCCAGCTACCTACCTTCCTATGGCCTCGAGGCACGTATTTGTATGTGTACTTTCAAGGCCTGGCCGCTTTGTGGCGTTCGTAGCAGAGCTCCATCGCTCCATCTCAGCTGTAGACCCGGAGTGGTCTTTCCTTTGCGTGGGCCTTGGCCTAGATGAGGCAACTGCACCTGGTGGCAACAGCCCGATTTAGCAAACCACAAGTCGAAACATTTATAAAAAGAAAAGCAAAATATCCCAGCCTTTCGTCCCCCATCGCGCGAGTTGCTTGTCTGCTGGTTGAGTGGGTGCGGTCCTTTCTACAAGAAAGTCAACACGGCCAACTGGCTCCAGCGCCGTCTTTTGCGCTCGGCGTGTTCGTTGGGCTGGTGGTGCTTGTGCTTGCTGGCATTTTTGTTTGTTGGCAGGTCATGTTGTCTGGCTAGCTCCGTCTCTGTTTTTACGACTAAGCAGCCTTGCAAATTAAAGAAGGAAAGAAGGAAGCAGGCGAGTCAAGATGCAAACCAGAAATGCAATCGCAAACGGCAGCAGCAAAGAAGCAAAGACAACTTCTCGCTTGCGTCCAGATTGGAGACGGAAGCCGCGAGACAGAAAAGCAGGAAACAGCCACAGCCGTGCCTTCCCTCCTTCCCTGCTGGCACGGAAAGCGCTGTCCGGCCAGGACCTGCTCGCTGTAAGGTACTTGAAAACCAAGCAATGGGCAATCGCGACCGACAGGCTCCGCCAGGAGCTTTTTACTCGTTGATCATGCCTTCCAACAAGAAAATCCACTGCAAATCAATAAAAAACAACGGAAATACTGGCTACAGTGCTCCCATGGCGTTGAGCGTTCACCTAATCTTGGTCACAAAGTGGAGAAAAGGGGGGGTGTGGCTTTATCCATTTGCACCAGCAGGTCCCACTCTGAGAATTATCAGCTTCCTCCAATTACCCCTTCCCCTGCCTTTGCAGTGCGTGTGTCGGTCGCTCATTCTCTGCTTGTTCCTTTCCCCCCCTTCTTTCCTGCTTTCAGTCGTGCTCGTAATAACGATTTGGCACTAGTGAAGCCCGTACCTGTTTTCCCCCTTCTCCCCTGGCTCGTCTGTTTTCCTCTTTTTCCTCGCTCCTCCCTTTCTCTTTTCTCCCTCTCTTCTCTCTTCCTCTCCCTTTTCTGGTTTGAATCCCAACTCGTTTCATTTCGATTCATAGTCCATCGTTTAATCGACATCGTCGTGTTCCTTTTTCTTTCTTCATCCTTTTCTCTGTAATTTTTTTAACGTGTTTACCTGTTTTCTTTCCCCAGGTACGCGTCGACTCTCGCTTATCCACACAACAAATAATTCAACGCCTTTCTTCCTTTTCCCGGACCTCCCGACTTTATCATTTCAGAAGCTTCGCGATCTCGTCATCACGAAGTAGACATCCGATTATTCGAAGTTTATCACAAGGTATGTATTCGCACGCGACAAACAGAGAAATGGACAATGGCGGCCACGAAGACGCGCCATTGGCGATGCCGTCGTCCTCGGGTGCCCCAGGTGCTCCCAGTGTGCAATGATCGCGACGTTGCACCTCGATGGCCGTCCACTCAGTGCCGTCCTTCACTTTGGCACGACCGACACGCTGGGCAGCGGACGCAATCGCCCGCCTGCGTGGCCTTGTGCTCTGGGACGCGTGTGAATTGGACACAACGGTGTGCAGAACGAATAGGCATAACAAGCTTGACGGTCGTGGGTTTTGCTTCCTACCGTCATTGTAAGCTTTGCCGGCCGGTTCACTTGCCGTGATGGACGTTCACACTGCTTCACCATGAGCTTCAATGGCCCGTGGCAGCAACACTGCATCAGCCAGCACGCACGGCAGTGGGACTTCCGAGGTCAGCAGAAAGTGAGAAGCAAAGACGACAATTGAGCAATAAGCACAGCATACTCCAGCAGTCGAGCAAGAGACGAGACAGTAGGAGCAAGAGCACGAATGACGCAGAGAGTCAGCAATTTTATCTATTACCACGACATTGGATCTCTTTCAATGTTTTGTCACACCGCCAGAGGACAAGGCGAAAAACGCACGTACTATCTCACTCAGACAAACCTGGACACCATCAACATACAAATCCAAAAACATGCGCAGCGTCGTTCAATGAAATCGCCACACTGTCTTGGCTCGGTTCACCGCCCTTGAGATACACAGACACTTGCCTCGTCATCAACTTGAGGCAGTTGTGTTTCTTTTTCGACTGTTTCGCTCTTTTCGCACTCTTACAGCGCAACCGCAGCTCCTGAAAAGAACAGCAATCTCTCCTTTGCTTTTGCTCACCTTCTCACTCTCCTCTTATCTCGATTACTCTGCTGGATTGCCTCGAACTCTCATTTCTGCTTCTCACTCGCTGCTGATTGACTTGGGGCTTCACAAGCCGATTCACGGAGCACTCGTGGCGTGTCTTTTTTGGCCGGCTTTTCACTGTCTAAAAATCTGGACCTTTTTCACTTTTTCAAAATTCGAGCATCAAGCTAACGCAAAAGTACAGCTACTCCAGCAAAATGTTCTCCAAGCAAATCCTCTCCGTCCTTGCGGCGGCTGGCGTTGCCTCCGCGGCTTCGTCGTCCAACATTTGCAAGCAGGATACTTTCACCATCAACTCCCAGGCTGACATCACCGACCTGCTGTCTTGCACGACCCTTACTGGCGACGTCGTCATTGGCAACCAGACCGATGCCACCCTTGACTTCACCGGTATCAAGGTCATTGACGGTGACCTGAGCCTGCTGAACAACAACCTGGTCAGCACGCTGAAGAGCGACACCACCACTGAGATCTCGGGTGCTTTCCACCTGCAGAACCTGACCACTCTGTCGACTCTGTCCTTTGGCGACCTGACCTCCGTTGGCTCCATCAACTGGGTCTCCCTGACTGCCCTCGATGTCCTGACCTTCACGGCCGGTATCAAGTCTGCGAAGAGCATCGTCGTCAGCGACACTTTCCTGTCCAGCCTGGACGGCCTTGATGTTGCCTCGGCCGACACCATCAACATCAACAACAACCGTCGCCTGGTTTCGTACTCCTCGTCGCTTGGCAACCTGACCACTCTGCTGAACATCAACGCCAACGGTCTGGACCTGCAGGTCAGCTTCCCTGAGTTGATCTGGATCGCCAACATGACCATCTCCAACGTCTCCAGCTTCGACGTCCCGTCGCTGAAGGTTGTCAACGGCTCCATGCGCTTCGACTCCAACTTCTTCACCTCGTTCAACGCTCCCAACCTGACTGAGACCACCTCTGGCGACATCTCGTTCGTCAGCAACGCTGAGCTGACCAACATCACCATCCCCATGCTGACCACCATTGGTGGCGGTTTCCTGATTGCCAACAACACTGCCATGGATAAGGTCACTGGTTTCCCCAAGCTCAAGACGGTTGGCGGTGCTGTCAACATGCGTGGTAACTTCACCGAGTACGTATTTTGTCCCGCGCTGCATAAATGCTTCCCTATAATCTTAGTCATTTCCGCTTTACTAACCCGCTCTAGCATTGAGCTGCCTGCCCTCAACGACGTCAAGGGTGCTTTCGACATTGTCTCGACGGGTGATATCTCCTCTTCGTGCTCGACCTTCAAGAAGCTGGCTCCCTCTTCGCAGGGTGGCGGTGGCCAGATCCAGGGCAAGTACACTTGCGACAGCAACAACGCTGAGGCCAACTCGGACACCAACCCTACCTCGACTGGCAGCTCTAGCGGCAGCAGCGCTACCGGCTCGAGCGGCAACGGCAACGCGGCTGCTGGTATCAGCGTCAACTCCCTGGCCGTTCTCGGCCTGGCTGGTGTTGCTGTCATTGCCCAGATGCTGTAAGGATCGGAAACTATTCACATATTTTAATAACAAAATGGGAGGTGACACGATAAGGGCCTGGCTATTGCTCTTTTCTGCGTCGGCTTTTCATTTGGGGGGCGGTTTTGCATGCGTTGTGTTTGCGTTTCCGCGCGGACGGACATCAATCCAAGGAATATCAAAATGACGGTTTCGTCTCCGACTTTCTCTCTTCTTTTATAGTCTCTCTTTTCTGTGTCTTGCTTTTACCACAACGTTTACCCCACAGGTTTTCACTTTTGTTTTGTTTACACTTCTTCAATGTTTTTTTTTATACTACAACTCGACGCCATCCGACAGTATCCACGAACTACCCGACCACGTACACAACTACCATAACTAATAGCCCTTTTCTTTTTTAATCGTTTTACTTCAAACTCATCATGCTCAATACCGTGACATGTGCGTGCTGTGTTGTGGAAAAGCCCAGCATACAATAAGAGTAATAAGAGTAGGCAATCACACATAGGCTCGGGGGCGTATATGCACTTGTGTTTGGGCCACGAATTCATTTCTGTCATTAAATATGTAGTCTATCTACTCGTAAATGCCCTCCTCAAACTTGTCGGCGTCGTAGAAGCTTGGCACGATGGCGTTGCCGTTGAAGATGCGGCCGTCGAGAGCGTTGGCAGCTCGCAGGGCCGACACAGCCTCTGTGAACTGAATAAAGACCAGCTCGCCGGGTACATCAATATAGACCCGCTCGATACGTCCGTATTGTGCACCGCACTCCTCACCAATATCCTGCACAAGCTGGCCGTCGGCAACTTCGGCGTCCAAGTCGGGCAGGCCCGTGACCATGTTCCTCAGGACGATGACGGGCGATATCTTGTTCTCGGGGCTTTCCTCCGCTTTTTGAACACTCTTATTGTTACCGCTGCCACCACCTCCACCGACAATACGACCAATGGCTCCGCTCTTGCCGACCTTTTTGTGCCGTAACGGATTGACGATGCCACTCTCGTCGGCACCAAGACCCGACCCGCGTGTCCAGCCGTACTTTGACATGAGCCTAGCAGCAAAGCCAGCCTGGCCAGGGCGGTTCGTCCGGAGCTCTGGGTCTTCTCTTTCTTCTTCCTCTTCTGCGTCTGCTCTTCCAGATAGTGTTGGCCTGTAGTCGTCTTCGTCTTCGTCTTCATCCTTCATATCATGGTCTTCAGTGGCTGCCGGGGCAAAACGGATGGGTGCTTTGGAGACGACGAGACCGGCAGGCTGTGATGGTGGAGCAACTGAGGAGCGCTGTGGAGGAGGAGTTGTAGAGGTTGCCGCAGCTGGCAGATCGTAGCTGGCCGGCGGTGCAAAGGCTGCTAGTGGCGGTGGAGCAAACGCATTGTTTAGTTGTGGCCGTTCGTCCCCAGAAGAGCTGCTGTTGCTACTTCTCCTTCTCGCACTCTGCTTCTCCCGCCGGTGCGCATACAGCACGCTCTTCCATGCGTGGACGGCATCAATGTGCTCGTCACTGTGCAGGTACGCCTCAATGTTGGTCGGCCGTGCTGGGTCGTACAGCTCGTCCCAGTCGACAACGTAAGCGTCACGCTCGGCCATGCGCTGCCTGTCCTCCATGCGCTTCTTCTTGCGTTTGCGACCGCCTCGCTGCGTCCATTTGCGGGCGTCATCGTAGCCTCCACCCCCGTCGTTGCCTTCGTAGTAGTCGTCGTCTCCGTCATCAGCGCCGCCTGATGTCCAGTCGGCAAGGGATGTTCGAGGTGGTGCTGGAGGTTGTGTAGTACTTGCTGTTGTAGTCGTAGTTGCTGCTTTTACAAGAGGGGCAGAGACAGACGTTGTTGTAGTCTGAGGGAGAGGTCGAGTCGAGGGTGGCATGCCGCCGGTCTTTGGTTTGGCCTTGCCTTTGGCATTCTGCTGTGGCCGGCGAATGATGGGCTGGAAGCGGAGAGCTATATATCAGGGTCAGTTTCTGTTCTTTCTCCGTGTTTCCAGACGATTATGGCACATCTCACCTGGATTCTTTGCTGCGTCTGGCTTTGCTGCCGCTGCCGGTGCTGGAACAGCTTCTGTGCTTCCGCCGCCGAGCAGGTCGGCATACAGCGACATTGTGCCGCGTGGCGGCTGCGGTGGAGGTGCAGCCATGGTGTGTGGTATGTGCGGTGAAAAAGGAGGTTGTTGGTTCACTGTCTGTAAGACTGGGAATAATTATCAGTGCGATGCAGGTGCTGTATTTGCGGCGTGCCGTTAGCGCCTTCTAGATATGCACCCCACGCTATCCTTCAGTGGAGCTACAGCGCTCAGTACGAGGTTCTCACAGCTAAGCATCATTTTTCTCTCACGAGAACTGTGTCTACTCAAACGATTTCATTTTCTCAAATTCTCAGATTTATTCTATAAATTTCACCATATTTGTTTTCCCGTAACTCGCTCGTTTTGACTAAACAAGCATGGCTGAATGTTGTCACGCTGCATTTTCTCTCTCTCTCTCTCTTTCTGACTTATAGGCACCATTGCGTCCCGATTTTGAACAAATAGAAGCAAACGACAGGTCCTTCACATCTGCATTATCTTCTCCCATCACTTGCGAACCTGAGACTCGGCCGGCTGCAGGTTGAAGTCTGGTTTTGTGTGGGGGGCTTGCTCTCCACCTAAAAATACGTATTACAGGGGAGCTTGTGCTGCGGAAACGGGGGAAGGAGACATGGAGACCCACTTCTTGGCCCATGCTGCCCCGAGAGCTTGCCGCAACGACTCCTCTTCTCGTCTTTCTCGTCTCGATCGTCTTTTCTTTTCTTTGTTCACGTTTCACACAACAAACTGCTCTTCTGGACAGCCTCTGAAGACTTTCTGTTTTCTGCTGTTTATTATCATCATTTTGGCATTATCGCCCACGACTCATACATACGGCCAGTCTGCCTTCCTTCTCAAGCTTCAAGCTCTCGCACCGCGTCACATGACCACATCCGAAGGCGTCATCGCAACATCCGACGACCGCTCACATCGACGATAAACATCGCATTCTATCTATTCTCTTACACATTTGCGCCCCCCTCAACGTACGCCTCTCCCACCCAACATGGCTATTCCTCTCACACTCCGCTCGGCCATCAATGGCGCCTCATCGTCCACGGCCGTGATCATCCCGGCCTCGGGGCCCAACGGCAAGGCCCTGGAAGTGTCTTACCTCGACCTCGTCTCTGAGGTCTCTCGCTACCAAGCCAAGCTTGCGGCACTCGGTATCGGCCGCGGTGCTCCCGTCTCTATTGCCACGGTCAACTCGTACGAGTTCATCATTGCCTTTTTGGCTGCTTCGTGGCAGCGTGCCGTCGCCGCACCGCTCAACCCGGCCTACAAGCAGGAAGAATTCGAGTTTTACATTGAGGACGTCAAGTCGGCCATTGTTCTCGTGCCCAAGGGCGCTTTCGCCGCTGATGCGCCCGCCGTCCGGGCGGCGCGCAAGTTCCGCGCCGCCATTGCTGAGTCCTACTGGGACGCTGAGCGCGGCGAGGTTGCGCTGGACGTCAAGGAGTTTGGCGGTCTCGAGAGCGGTCCTCAACCGACTCTGTGGCCCAAGCCGCACGATACGGCCCTGGTGCTTCACACAAGGTGAGATAGAATACCTTAATCTTTATTATAGTTTTTGGGGGGGACCAAAGACTAACAATCTTTAGTGGAACGACGTCGAGACCGAAAGTTGTGAGTATATGAGTTGCCTCTCTATTTCCCGTTATCTCTTATTTTCACACATTCTTTTATTCTACTCCACATTATTCTCTTATGACCCCTACTAACACGACCTCTAGGTCCCATTGACGCACCGTAACCTCACGGTAACGATGAGTATGTCTCTTTCTATCCTTTTCTATTCATAGGGCTACCCACTAACACACACAGAAAACATCCAGGACACGTACAAGCTCACAGCAGCTGACCGCACAATGCTTGTCATGCCTCTCTTCCACGTCCACGGTCTGCTCTGCGGTCTGCTGGCCCCTCTCTACTCTGGCGGCTCGATGATCGTGCCCACCAAGTTCTCTGCCACTGACTTCTGGCGCGACTTTGTCGGCCACAAGGCCAACTGGTACACGGCTGTGCCGACTATCCACCAGATCCTGCTCAAGCACCCCATCCCCAACCCGCGCCCGAACATCCGCTTTGTGCGCTCTTGCTCCTCTCCTCTCTCGCCTACCGTCTTTGCCCAGCTCGAAAAGGCCCTGGGTGCCCCCGTCCTCGAGGCCTATGCTATGACCGAGGCTGCCCACCAAATGACCTCCAACCCACTGCCGCCAGCTAAGCGGAAACCGGGCCTTGTTGGTCTTGGTCAGGGTGTCCAGGTGCGCATCCTCAATGACGAGGGTGCCGAGCTGCCGCAGGGCAAGGAGGGCGAGATTTGCGTCAAGGGCGACAACGTCACCGCGGGCTACCTCAACAACCCTTCGGCCAATGCCACGGCCTACACTGCCGACGGTTTCTTCCGCACGGGAGACCAGGGCCGCAAGGACGAGGACGGCTACATTCAAATCACCGGCCGTATCAAGGAGCTGATCAACAAGGGCGGCGAGAAGATTAGCCCCATTGAACTCGACAATGTCCTGACGCGCCACCCCGATGTGGCCGATGCCGTCAGCTTTGCCATTCCCGACGACCTATACGGCCAGGACATTGGTGTTGCCATTGTGCGCAAGCCCAACACCTCGCTGCAGCCTGGGGATCTGCAGGCTTGGGTAGCCGAGAAGCTGGCCAAGTTCAAGGTGCCCAAGAAGGTCTACTTTACCGACGTCATGCCCAAGACGGCCACTGGCAAGATCCAGCGCCGCATTGTTGCCGAGACCATGCAGAAGCAGGACGGCAAGGCGAAGCTGTAGACGGCTGGTGTCACCAGAAGAATATTATTACATGTACATTGTAAACTTTACCTCGGATATAAGACTGCAAAGAAAGGATGCAACAATACACAAAGAGACAATCATTTATTGCTAAATACACGAAAACATATCATACTCTCATCAAGCAATAAAGCAACATTAAATCACATAAAACAACCTGTAAAACCACCTGTCCATATACTCCATAGTTCCCTTTGCCCAGCCATGCCTTCTCTTACCATCTATACCAGTCTATACCGGCGTTCTTCTTACTCAATCCTCATCGGCCACCTTATCGGCGACAGCCTCCTTGGACTTGTTGACAACACGCTCGGGTACCCACTGCTGCTGCTGCTGCGACGGCGAGGTTGCTGGCGAGACCGTTTCGGACTGGATGCGCGAGTGCGTCCGTGACTGTGGCTGCGACGTCACCTGCGACTGCGGTTGAGAGGTATTTTGCGGCGACTGCACCATCACTTGCTGCAGCGGTGTGCCCGAGCTGGCACTCCCGGCTCCGGTTCCAGCTGGCGGCAGCGTGAAAGGTTCTAGCAGCTCAGGCGGGCTGGTTAGGCCGCCACTCGACAGGCCCTGGATCGGGCTCATAGCACCACTGCCGCCTGTGCTCGTGGCTGCACCACTACCAAACGTCAGGAGAGGCGATGCATGCCGAAAAAAGACATTATCGGGGCTACTGCTGCCTTGTGACTGCGGAATGTCGTTGAGACCCGGGATCCGGATAATCTTGGCGTCGTTCTGATACGCTGCGGGGATGATCTCGATAATCTTGTTGCGCGGGAACTTGAGCTTGGGAATGTCCATGGCACTGCAGTGCATCAAGTACGAGTATAGCACGCGCAACACTGACTCGTGGGCAATAATCAACAAGTCGTTTTGCTCTCTCTCCAGCTCCAGAATAATGGGCTCCAGGCGCACAGCCAGATCGTGGTAGGACTACACTGTTAGCGGGAGTTGTGGCACATCATTGTCATTAATACATGGGCGGCCTACCTCAGCCCGAGGGAAACGGTGGTGGTAAGGATCCAACTGGTGAAGCTCGACTTCCTCAGGATACAGTGCCTTGAGTGCCCGATCCGACAGCTTCTCACACACACCGGGGTTGATCTGGCTCATCTGCGACCGCTGCCGCACCTTGTACCCGCGCTCCTTGAGGTAGTCCGCCGTCTGCACGGTACGCAGACGAGTGGATGTCCATACGGTGAGCGGGCGCAGTGGGGGCGGGTCCGTGATGCCGGCCTCAGCAGCTGCCGCCTGGCGTTCATACTCGCGGTGCGCCAGCAAAGCTTCCGACATGAGCTCAGCGTAGTTCTGGCCTGCTGGACCCAATGGCGGGTCGGCGCGATACGACTCCTCCTCCTCGGTCACATCGGCGGCAATACCGGCGCGTGCAAAGAATGTCGTGCGTGACTTGATGTGCAGGTTGGTGAGGTAGAAGACGATGCGGTGCGACAAGTAGTTGAAGGAGACGTTGTTGTAGAAAAACTTTTGGCCCGCGTTGATCATCTTTACAAAGTTGAGCTCCTTTTCGTCCATGGTCTCAAAGACGGGGATCTTGGCACCGATGCGCTTCAGGTACAGCTGAGCAGCCTCATCGGGTTCCATGCCGGCAAACTGAAAGTGTTAGATAGGTATCCGGAGGCAGTGGTTGGAGCTGGCAAGTGTACATACATCAGGAGAGGAGATCTTGACGTTCCGGGCATTCTCCGTTAGGATCCGTTGGTCGTCGACATACGACTCGAGAAAGAGTGTCTACATCTGTCAGAAACATTCAAAATTAAACATGGGAGGTAGACACCACGCACCTGGACATCGTGCTTTGCAAACTCCTTGGCAAGAGCTCTCCGGGCAGCAGCTGTTGGGTTTACTGCGTCGTAGATTGCGACCTGGCCGTTCTCATGGTTCAACCAGGAGTAGATATCTTCACGGCACCGCTTGAGGATCTTCTGCCGCAGCATAATAGACGCCGGCGTGGCATTGGGGAAGAAGTAGTCTTCAGGCACCGCGCCGCCAGGGACAGTCGCACGACGGTAGTCGCCCAAGTGGAAGATACGTGTCTTGACGCCGAGCCTGGTCACCAATTAGAGTGTGTTGACAGAATATGGATCCAGCGGGAAGCACCCACCATTGGAGATACCGAGAGAGGGAAACGCAGATATGTCTGTTGTGTAGCCACTGTCAGTGCCCTGTCCATTTCTATCCATCTTCGTATCGCCATGTATCTTATCGGTGGAGGTTCAGTAATCGTACGTCTTGCCGCGCGCCGGAAGGCCGACCATTACGATCGCAATACGACCAGAGTGGAACAGCCGGCCGGACATGGTGCTGTAGAGCTGGGCCGGGGCCATGTGGTTCGGATCCGTGGAGACATCGTGAATGCCGTCGATGAAGGTGGAGCTCTTGCGACGATACCGTGGCGCATTGGCCGCGATCTCGGCCGTGCTGGATGGGTGTTAGCAAAGTTCTGTTTCTGTTAATGGTGATGGCAAGCTCCCGCCGTCAAGTTCCTGGGATAGTTGTCCTGTCCCGTCCTCGCCCAGTCTCGTTGGGCACGGCCCGGATCGAAGGAAATCACATGCAAGGAGGGTCTTCGTGACGTAGGACGCGCCTACAGCGGGGAATGTCGAAGCTGAGAGCAGCACAAGCAAGATAAATCAAAGAGACGACTCACAGAAGCGTATCCATCTTTGTATCGAGCACACAGGGTGAGAAGGTCTTTCGATTCGCAGCCGATTTTCTTCGGACAATTTTGCTTTGCACGACCGCGTTGTGCGAGCTTGTCTCTCTCGACGCCTGAAGGAGGGGTGGTAGCAGGCAGTCCCAGCTGGGGAAGTGGGGCTAACGTGGCGAGCTGTTGGAGGGAGAGGTTCTGGACCGACGTGGGGGAGAAGTAGAGACGAAAGACGAGAAACAAGACGAGATGACAGAAAATAGGAGAAAGACAAAAGTGAAGCACGAAATTGGAAGTCACGATAATCTTCGGTCCACAGCTGTTGTACCAAGTTGCGCTGTTCCGGGAGGGCAGGCAGGGCCCGCGGGAGTCAAGGGACAAAAGGGAGGCTGCTGGTGCTTATCGATTGGCAGGCGCGAACAGACGAAAACGAGTAAGGCTAGCAAAGGATATCCTCGGAAGAGGCAAGTGCAGCCGCCAACAGACAGTGGGGGTGGCATGTAACTCGTACAAAGAGGGAAAGAGACAAATGGGGAGAAGAACTGAGAAAAGTTCAAGAGAAATCTAATAGATGAAAAAGAGACGAGAAGCTTAATTGACAAAACTGTAGATGCAATGATAGAATATGAGCAACAATACATCAAGAGAATGGTACTTTTGACGGCCGGGTGCAAAATGCTGGCTGACGCTTACCGTGGTTGTGACGATAGATAGCGTTTTTGGGTGGACGACAAGACGTGCTTTGTTTTACATAACTGAGACCCAATGGCTGATAGAGAGCAATAATATGGTGCGTGCAGGCGATAATGAAGCCTTGGACTGAAGCCAACCACTCACAGCGCATATCTGGCGAGCATTCTCACAACTTTTTGTGGCGCTCCCTTTGGCCGTCAAGTCGCCAATTCAGTTTGTAGAAGGTCTCTCCAGGGGGACAGTGGCATTGAATCTAGCATACTACTTTTATAAGAATTCAAAATAATTATTGTAACCATCCAGCCTTGTCGAGGGTATTCTTCAATCTGATCTCTTGCGAGCAGCCTTCTGACCAATCACAGTGCGGTAGTCTAACATCGTCAAGATGGCCAACGGGCAACATGCCGTCGTTGACTGTAGGCTGCGATTGAAGTTTTACAATAATAAACATGACATATTGTAAGAGCTCAAGTCCGATGAAACTCAACCTGCCCATGGCTTCGTTATATTTTGTCTGCCTTACTACGCTGCGATGTCTTCAAGTTCATCACACAGGTCACGTGCACTCACCAAGGCACGTGCCATGTCTTCCAGGCGATTCCAGCCGCGCGCGCCGACCTTTTTTACCGGGGGCAGCCAGCCCAGGCCGTTGTGTGGGAGGGAAGGAGCTGTCGAAAAATCTGCCACTCTTTCCCGGGTTGTGACGTCTATGTCCAGGGCACCTTCCTCAGATAAAATTGAAAATAAATATATCAAACAAAACATGTGGATATCAAAATAATTCAAATCCAGACAAAAACCCAAGTCAATCAAAAAAGAACGTCAAACCACCTGAGCGACCCCGGAATTGCACGTCATCGCCCATTTGCGTGCGGCGCCGGCCCAACAGTTTACAGTGCAGTTTCCAATCCCCAGTTTTTTTTTGTTCATTTTTTTCCGCGCCAACTCTCGTCGGACAAGTTTTTTTCCTTGTTCCAGTCTCCATTTGGCGTCAACGTCGACGACACCATCCACACCACCAGACCACCCCTTCCTCTCTACGTCTCTCTCTCCCGCTCCTGCTCCGGTCGCCCTCCGTTTCTTTCTGCAGCATACCCCCGAACCGACGCGGCCGAATTGAATTGACGATTGGCGAAGCGAACAGCCGCAGCCACAACACCCCTCATCCTCTTTGCGCCCCGAAAAAGTGCCCCGCGAACACACATCCTCTTCCTACAACACACACACAACCGCAGCCATGGCGTCGGCAACAGATGCGCTGCAGTCGTTCCTGCAGACGAACCCGGTGGCGGTGTCGATCACAGATGCGTGGCGGTCATTCACCGAGCGCCGCGACAAGTTCGGCCTCAGCAACCCCGGCACGGTCGAGTCGCTGGCCAAGGAGGTGCAGCGCGATGTGCTGCTCAACAACCACATGTTCACGGGCATCAAGGCCGACCTGACGAAGCCGTTTAGCGTGTCGCCTTTGTTCCAGGTGTCGCACCAGTTTGCCCTCGGCGAGCGGTTACAACCATACACGTTTGCGGCTCTCTACGGCACGAACCAGGTCAGTCCCATGACGGATACTCTTGCTCTTTTGTAGAATCGCACCCTCTAACAATGTGTAGGTCTTCTGCCAAGGAAACGTCGACAACGAGGGCCAGCTGTCGGCCCGCTTCAACTACCGCTGGACCAATGCCCTCGTCAGCAAGGCCTCACTCCAGCTGGCGCCCGGTGACGGCCAGCAGATGGCCCAGTTCGAGCACGAGTACATTGGCCGCGACTTTACCACCTCGCTCAAGATGATGAACCCCTCCGTCCTCGACGGCGGCCTGACCGGCATCTACATTGCCAGCTACCTGCAGTCCGTCACCCCCAAGCTGGCCCTCGGCCTTGAGGGTGTGTGGCAGCGCGCTGCTCTGTCGCAGCCCCCAGATGCTGCTCTGTCCTACTGCGCCCGCTACCAGTCCAACGACTGGGTCGCCACTGCTCAGATGCACCCCCAGGGTGCTATCAACACGAGCTTCTGGCGCCGTCTGTCCGAAAGCGTTCAGGCTGGTGTTGACATGACTCTGTCGCTTGTGCCGAGCCAGGCCGGCGGCATGATGGGCGGTGGTCTGCAGAAGGAGGGCCTGACCACGTTTGGCGCCAAGTACGACTTCCGCATGTCGACCTTCCGCGCGCAGCTGGACTCGCGAGGCAAACTGGGCGTGCTGCTCGAGAAGCGGGTAGCACCCCCCGTCATGATGACCTTTGCCGCTGACGTTGACCACGCTACTGTGAGTACCCATTCTTTCACATTCTTTCACTGATTGTCTGTTTCTCGAACCCATCTAACAACCTGCAGCAACAAGCGAAGATCGGCCTCGGCATCTCGATCGAGACCGGCGGTGAGGACATTGAGCTGAACCCCGACGGCTCGCCGGTCCACGCTCCTCCCAACAACGTGCCGTTCTAAGTTTGACGTGAGCTCGATGAACGTGTATGACGGTTGGCAACAATGACGACAACGACAGCGTTGAAAGAAGGACGAAAACCGCATCTAAAAAAAAAAAAACAAGAACAAAAAAGAACGAAAAGACGATATAAGACGAAACATGGGATGAAGCATTATAATGGGTCAAACATGTATGTTGCGTATGTGTACGCTGGGACCTGGTTCAGGGATAGAAAAATGCGTAGGGTCTTTTTTTTTGTTTTGTTTCTTTTTTTTCTTCTCGTTACAAGAAAAGACGCAACATCAGCAATGGAAGCCATCTCAATTCTGTCACGCCTTTGTCCTATTTTGTTTGCCCCCTCTGTGCGTTCCCTTGTTCCCTTCATCTCACGTTTACGCATTTCTTCACAAACTCCTCCACTCCCATTTCTTCCATTTTCTTTTGGACATTTTTGGTTTTTATTTTCCTTGCCTCGAGGTCTGGCTGTGGCGTTTTGATCTTTCTCCTTTCCATCTTTGTTTCGTTTTCTGTGTTACTATTTCTCGCACTTTTACCATCTATAGATAAAAAAAAAGCAAACAAAAGTCAAAAACTATACATGATGTCTGCCATTTTTTTGATATTGTTTTCTTTCTCTCCTCGTTTCTTCGTCACTTTGGCCATCTTAAAAGAGGGGAAGTCGTCCGTCGGGCAGCAGACGCATGTCTCGGCACCGGCGGTGTGCCTCTCAGGAGAACGCGTACCTTTTCTCTTTCAGTACACTTTCCCTTATATCCTTCTTCTCTATTTTTGTTTCTGGTTATCTCCGTGATCAGTTGCCGTCCTGCTATACCGGTTCGGCCGACGGTCTTATCGTTTGTTTTCCTGTTTTTGATTCTGCCATTTCTTTCCATCTCTGGCCATTCTGCCCGTCTCTCCCCTCGTTTTTTTTTGGTTGTTTAGATATTGCATCAATTTTGTGTCCGTTTTATTATGTGTTTTTTTTTCGTAAAAAAGAAATTGGCATGAATTAAATACCACAGCATAATTTATTGCAAACAATATTACAAAAATAAAAGTTCTATATAAAATCGCCTCAAAAACACAAGACACGCATTCTACAATACACGTAATATTATCAAATAAAGACAGAGAATATCAAGCTTATACAAAATATCATTTGAATTATCTAGTGCCAATGTCTGAACACAATGCCTCTTCAAAGCTACCCACCGCTCTACAGCTTCCCCGAGAAGATGAATACTAATGAATGGGTATCATCAAAGTTACAAAACGCCGATATAGAAGCCAAAAAATCACAGTTGTCTGTACAGCAGGTAATACCCACACCGTATCGTATAGAACAATGCCAGTTACACAATACACAGTATGTCCAACCCCCTCAAAACCAACAGGACAGTGCAGACAACTTGCGTTGGCCATGCCACTGCCAGGGGTTTTTTTATTGCCCTGGCTGATTGTTATTGTAGTGTTGCTGGTGCTGATGGTGGTGTTTGCGGTGCTCTGGATAGCCGCTGTAGTCGTACTCGCCGGGCGGGGGTTGGGACGTATATGGAGGGTAACAAAGCTCGTAAGCCGCTGGCTGATCATAATGGTTGCCCTGAGGCGGTGGACGACCTTGTGGATGGCCTTGCGGAGGACCTTGCGGAGGACCCTGTGGCCTAGGTGCCAGACTTTTCTGTTGTTAGCCGACGAAACGCTGATATTAAGAGCGGGGAAGAACCTACTGTGTCCAGCTGCTTTCAGCTGGAGGAGGCTGATATTCTTGAAGAGGGCCCGTGTTGCGGTACCACTCGGGCTCGCCACGAGGCTCGACCGGTGGAGGCTGGTCGTGCCGCTCGACAGGTCGAACAAATACCGGGGCAGGTTCATAGCCGCCTTGGTGCTGTTGATAGTGCGGAGGGGGAGGAGGAGGAGGGGCAGTCTCATATGTTGGAGGATGGTAGACTGGCCGCGGCTCTGAAGCATTTGCATATGGAGGCTGCTGGTCATATGCGGCCGGCCGCTCAATCAGGCTGGGCCCTAAGCGAATGGGGAGTGAATCGTGTGACCGCGGTGCATGATTCTCACGGTAGATGGGAGGATCCTGAGACTTAGGAGGAGGACCAGGGTAGTCTGACGGTGGAGGTTGCCGGTATTCTGCCACCGGCTGATACGGGGTAGTATCGGCGGCCTGATAGGCCGGCTCCCGCCGTTCTGAGATGACGTTTCCGCGATAGTCACGGACGGGGAATGTCGCAGCCGCTGGAGGCTGGTCCATCTCCGAGTCATCTAGGACAATGGGAGCACGCTCCGATCCCAGAGGCGGCTCATACCGGGGACTCTCATAGTAAGGCCGGTAGTCAGCAGCCTTAGTAGACACGGGCACTCGAACAACACGTTGCGGCGGCAGGCGAGGTGGGAGATGCGCCCGCGCGTCCCGATCAATGGGAACGCGAGGCGACGTCTCATGCAGTGGCCGCGGTACCGGCGGCCGCTGCCACCCGCCATCACTCGCCAACCGGCGCATAGGTACGGCTTTATGGCCATGACGAGGTGGGTCACGAGGCGAATACGACTCGTCGTCCATCGGGGCCCGCCTGCGTTTCAAAGTCACGATTTCCCCATCCCGGATTGGCGAGCTGCGTGCATCATAGGGCGGCCGACCACCTCCATCATCCACAGGTCCTCTCGGCGGAGGGCGTGATGCCTGACGAGGCGATACGGTCCGTACAAACACAGGAGCGGCGGGTGGCTGCTCATTGGAGATAGACAGAGGCTCAACAGACAGTACTAAAAAGTCACGAGCCTCGCTGGATCTTACTACAACCCTCTGCGGCGGCTGCTGTGCCTGTCGTGGGTCAGTATATGGGCTGGCGCCTCTTGACAGGCCACCCGATGGGCTTCTCTGGTGCACAGTATCCGATGCCATCCGGGCCGGGATCGGCCCTCTGGCAGGGGGATAATCCAATGGGCGTGAAGGGGCGCTACCTTCGCCGCCCCAGAGGTACCCGATTTCCTGGTTATCATCAATATAGTAAAGACGATCATGTGGAGGGGTGTGTTCTTGACGTATTGGCTCCTGGCGAGACGAGGAGGACGGATAGAGACGGTACTCGACAGCGTGGGAAGGAGCTGCTTCCAGTGGGTGGTCATTTTGGTGACGAACTCGATCGACAGCCGCACCCCAACGCGCCGATAGCGCAGCCTCATACCGCTTGAATCCTCGCCTGGTATGGTGGACAGTAGGCTGCTGCATATGTGTGCGCCGTTGAGGTGCAAAGCCGCGATCGGGCTCGTCATGCCACACCGCACGCTCGCCGAAGACCAACGTACGCGGATGGCGCAGTTCCAAAGGTTGCTCGGGATCCAACTTGCGCGTCCGGGACGACGACGCAGTTGCAGGGTAGGGCAGGTAGCTTGGCTCCACGGCAAGGTCTCCAGACTCGACGCCACTACTGTCGGCCTCTTCGTCCTCACCATCTTCGCCATCATCATCATCGTCACCTTCATCTTCCGAGTCAGAAATGACAATCACTTCACGTAGGATTTCGTCCAACTGGTCACGACCATTTTCTTCATCGCCACGCCACTTGACGAGCACGTCCAGACAAAGCCCTTCGACGGCCTTTCTGGCGTTGAGGTAGGTAGTCTCTCTCAAAAGACTGTCGTAGCGAGTGTGTGTGTGTCGGATGTGGGCCAAAACGGCCAACTGCACACGGCGGGAAAGCGGTATGTTTTTGGCCAAGCCAACGAGTGGCTCGCCCTTTTTTGTTGCGCCCTATAGGTGTCAGCGATGATATGCAAACAGTAACGCTGCCCAGCTGTGCTGTACCTTCTTGAACGAATGCTCGATGATTGTTTGTCGGTCGGTGTTGGGGATCCGGGGAAATAGGTCTCTTATCGCTAGATCCGCCTGGGCGTTGATCTCTTCTTGGGACTCGGGAATCGGCTCTGGCGCTCCCAGCGGTAACTGGCCGTCTGAAGAGTCGCCGTTGTCGCTAACTTCCCTGCGAGCTTCTTCGACGATGCCGCTGCGTATGTGGTGACCAACGCGGTTCATTTGCTGCGCGAGCCCGCCACCAACGCCGTACTTTAACAAGATAGTCAGTGATCCGATGTCATGTGTTTTGAGTGTAGTTTGGACACAAGAGATGAAACACCCATACCGATACGATGAAGATCATAGCATCACGCTCGCGCGATAGTTCTTTGCAAGCCGTTGTCAGCTCGGGGTTGCCGATGGGGACAAACTCGAACCCAGGCGGCGGTGTTCTTTTGCTGGTGATCTGTCGTGTTGAGCAATGGTTAGTAGTCGATGGCGACAAGGCCATCCCAGATATGTACTATGACATTGGACGCTCGTCCAGATTTGCACAACGACAACAGGAGAGAAGGACGCACCTCAAACTCCAGCTTCTTTTTCTTGTCTTTGTTTTCGACGATCTCGTAGTACGAGTGGTGTTTGGATTTGAGGTTGTGGACTTCTGGCCTGGCATTCAAGACCACCGGATTGCTAACCGTCTGGGCTCGAAGCCTCTTCTTATGCCGGTCCTTGGCATGGGCTCCTGGCAGCAAGCCAGGGCCGCTGCGTTTTTCGCGGCCCATGCTTCTTCTTCTTTTTTCTCTTCTTCTTCTGCTACCAACACTTTATTTTGCAAAACACCTTTTGCAGCTATATCCTTACCATGATGGACTCCTTTGTGGTACCAATAGCTTTGTGGGAAGAGATGTAGGATGAAGACAAAGACGATGGAAGAGACGATGCGAAGAACCAAACAACGAGAGAACGAAAATAGAAAAGAAAAGAAGATGGTTATGACAGTCTTGGAACAGATCTATGCACACCAAAACGCGTAGGGAAACGCGAGAACAAAAACTCGGCCTACCCGTCGGATCGTCAAAACCACAACGCGGGTTTGAGGAACAAGAGACGGGGGTGGTGATGGCGAGAACAGGATATGGTAGAGCGGTAAAGGAAAGCGAAGCAAAAGCAAAGGCTTTGCGCAGAGTATGTGCAGAAAATGAGGCTGCCCAAAGAAGCGGCGGTGGCACTGGCCAAGCACGCGAGGCAGGTAAGAATGGTCAAAATGATGATTGATGGTTGTGATATGCACCTTCCCCACGGGTCGGTCTGTTCTTGCTCTCACAGGCTGGAGGTCTTCCCTTTCTTCTTTCCCTTGTTGGAGCGCAAAAAAAGGAGACAGCACACCGAATCTATGAGGTAGGAGAGACGGAGACGTGGCCGGTTGGGAAAGAAACAGCAGATGGAAGATCGGGCAGGAAAAGAGAATCACGTCCTCCTTGATCCCCAAAGCGGTCAAAACTGGAGATGGGAAGGAGCGAACGCCCAATAGAAAACAGTCCACACAAAAAAGGCAGGACCGCCCCAAAAAATGCTGTTAAGGGCAGGAGCAACGACGATAAAAAGAAAGCGCGAGTGTCCTTCTCGGCAACCAAAGCGGGAAGGTACGACGTATCGTGGTCTCCGAAGCGTAAAGTTTGTTCTGTTTCTATGCAAACTCTCACCACCAGGGATCCCACAGGATGTCGGCGACACGTTGGGGCGGATGAGAGAAGGAAGACGAGAACGGTTGCCCGAGTGGCTAGTGACCTGGTCACATTTGCGATGTGTGACCGAGCGTGGGCACAAATGGTCGACGAAACGACCAATAATGTGTCAGGTTTGGCACAGATTTGGGCAGAAAGCGCATATGGAGGGGTGGTCACGTGGCTTATTTTGGTGATGACGTGTGGCGGTCACAGCCAATCTTTTTGCTGTGGCTTTTCACGTGAGCCACTCAACACGGGGTATCAACATCAACATCAACGAGCTCGGTAGCCAAGCAATTTATGCACACAGCTACGGGAGACTCTACAACAGTTTGAAACATACTGAGTGAGGACATTTGTGGTTCTTGAACTTTGTCTTCTCATTTACGGGGATTTCACGGCATTTCTTTCGACTGACGTGAAGATGCCTTGAGATTGCTGCCTGCTCTTCTCGCTGCTTTTTGGGAGCTCCCGAAACGACAGGACAACATATCACCTGGGTTTGAGCTCTTGGCACCTTTGACTGGGCCTACAGGCAGCTATGGCGGAGTTTGATTTGGCTGCGGCCTTCATCCCGGCTCTCCACAAGCCAGCTGCATTGCTCCCCATTGCAAAACACAGAGAAAGTCTCTTATACCTTATCGAGACCTTTCCGGTCGTTATTGTTGTCGGCCAGACAGGCTCTGGCAAGACGACACAGATTCCCCAGTTTTTGGAACAGGCTGGGTGGTGTGCAGATGGCAAAGTTATTGCGATAACACAGGCGAGTCGATAGCCCCCTCCCGTTTGTTTTCCGTAAAAAGGTTCCCTGCTACGTTTCACATACTGACTCTGATTAGCCACGCCGGGTTGCTGCTACCACCGTTGCTGTGCGAGTGGCCGAGGAGTATGGCTGTGAAATCGGCAAAGAAGTGGGCTACTCCATCCGCTTCGAAGATGTCACGTCTTCTGCGACACGAATCAAGTTTATGACCGACGGTCTGTTGATTCGCGAGGCTCTTGTGGACCCTCTGCTGTCACGATACTCTGTCATCATGGTGGACGAAGCCCACGAGCGGTCCATCAGTACGGATATTCTGTTGGGTCTTTTGAGAAAGATCCGGAAGCGACGGCCAGAACTGCGTATTATAATCAGCAGCGCCACACTGCAAGCAGAAGACTTTCTTGCGTACTTCTCGACCGCCGAGGAGTCTAGTAGCAGCAACAAGGCTTCCAAAGCACAGAGCAGCAACACAATCACAGACGCGCCTACGAGAGCGAGCGAAGAGGATGAGGAGAATGAAAACGAAGACGGCAAGGACAGTGGAGAGAAGGTCGGTGCCATCATCAGCTTAGAAGGCCGAACATATCCCATCGACATACTCTACCTCGAAAAGCCAGCCGAGGACTACGTGGAGAAAGCCATAAGCACCGTGCTACAGATACACGAAGAAGAGCCCGATGGCGATATCCTTGTGTTCCTGACAGGAAGGGAGGAGATTGAGAGGGCCGTGCAAGCCGTGGCAGAGGCTGTCTCAACACAGGATGCGTTGTCTGCAAAGCGTGCGCTTCTCCCATTACCAATGTACGCAGGGCTTACGGCAGACGAACAAATGTATGTGTTTGATGAGGCGCCAGAGGACACGCGTAAGGTCATCTTTGCCACCAATATTGCCGAGGCGTCGGTGACGATCAACGGCGTCGTCTACGTCGTGGATAGCGGCTTTGTCAAGCAGCGCGCCTACAACCCCACGACCGGCATCGAGACACTTACAACGACGCCCGTCTCCAAGGCGGCGGCAGCACAGCGGGCGGGACGTGCCGGTCGCACAAAACCAGGCAAATGCTTCCGCCTATACACTGAAGATTCGTACTTGGGCCTGCCCAATGCCAACGTACCCGAGATCCAGCGGTCCAACCTGGCGCCCGTCGTGCTGCAGCTCAAGGCGTTGGGTATCGACAACGTTCTACGCTTCCCATACTTTACCCCACCGCCGACGGAGCTGATGACGAAGGCTCTAGAGCTGCTGTACTCTTTGGGCGCTCTTGACGACTACGCAAAGCTGACCAAACCGCTCGGCCTGCGCATGGCCGAACTGGCCGTCGAGCCCATGATGGCCAAGACGCTGCTGGCCGCGCCGCAGTTTGGCTGCCTCGGCGAGATGCTGACAATTGCAGCCATGACGAGCCGCGAGGGCAACAGCAGCGTGTGGATCGACAATCAGGACGGTGGTCGCAGCAAGGAAGAGTGGCAGCTGGTCGAGCTGGTGCGGCGCCGGTTTGCCGCCGACGAGGGCGACCACCTAACACTGCTCAATGTGTACCAGGCATTTGTGACTAAGGGCAACGGCGAGGCCAAGTTCTGCAAAGAGAACCGGCTGAACTTCCAGATGCTGAAGCGAGCCGTCAGTGTACGGGCACAGTTGAGACGGTTCATGGAGCGATTTGGCTTTGACATTCCGGATGTCCGGCAGCAATCGCAACAGCAACAGCCAGGCATAGCCAACAAAGCGGAACAGATTCGGCGGTGCCTGACGACGGGCTACTTTGCACATGCAGCGCGCATGCAGGTGGACGGCACATTCCGCAATGTCGCTGGCGGCACAGTGCTGCACGCGCACCCGAGCTCGCTGCTGTTCAACCGCAAAGCCGACTGGGTCATCTTCCACGAGGTGATGGAGACGGGCGACAAGAAGTACATCCGCGACATCACCAAGATTGAGAAGAAGTGGCTGCTCGATTATGCCCCCGACTTTTACCAGACGACAGAGCGGAGGTAGCAGACCATGGGGTAAAACAACGCGTACGGTGTTCGTTAGAGGACAGCAGAGACGAGTTGGTTGTCACAATGGATAGGATAGAGAGGGGAAAGGAGGCATGAAACACTGGGTACAAAGTTAAATACATTCGAACATGGGCTGTGTATGCCTTGACCACCTTGTACCCACATCGCATTTCCAAGGTATTCCAACTGTCAGAATTTGGTGCCTTTTGGTGCCCGAGTCGAAAATGTCAAATTACACAGTATCAAGGGGTTCTTTGATTGTTTCTAGCAGCCTGTCCCTTGTCCCTGTTGCACGGCAGGGCTTCTAGATGAGCGAGGTCTTCTTCTCCTGTTCTCTCTCAAATTGTCTCTTTCGATTGACTGTGGCCGCGTCAACGGTCCGCTTTGACCAAAGGATGTGTACATTTGCCACAGAAGCAAGGTTTCGTCGGCCGTTTCCGTCGATTGACGTCGCCTGCTGCTCATCTTGTTTTGCAAATCGTACCGTTAAACCTTTTGATCCCTTTCTTATTCATCCTCTTGATTTGCTCTGTGGCTTATCTCCCGAATTCCGACTCCATCTGGTTACTGGACATTGGACGAAGATGCCGTGTCTTGGTTTCTTGGTGAAATATGGGAAACAAGGGAGGGAAAATTTGCGTTATCATTTAAACACTTTGTATTTGCGGCGTAATACAAGACGGCAATTCCCAAGGACCAAAGGGCGGACAAGCCTGTCTCTTGGTCTTTTTGTCATCTTCTTGTCTAAATTGATTGTCTTTCACGGACCACCCACGTTTGATTTTTCACTTAAGGTGAGCAAACTCTGTGTACCGCCGGATGTCATCATCGCACAAACTCACGACAGCATGGTAAAAAGAAAGAAAAGATAATACTCGGTCATGCAGAAAAAGAAGAAAAAAAGAAAGCAGGCTGCGAAGAAAAAAGGAGACTAGTGCACGAACATGCACAACTCGAAACCGAGTGCAACTCAAGAAAGGGGCCGTCTATTGGCCCTTTTGGCTTGGACGAGGGGAATATCATAACCTTCTCGACGCCTTTGGACTTCGTCGCCTTCCAACCCCGGTCTTTAATACACATTGGCTGCAGTGAATTCCTCACAATCCCCGTCGTCCTATGCAGCTAGACTCGACCGGAGCCTCGCACCTTTTTAGTTTCAGGCACCATCGGACGGATATACACAGGACAAGACGGGGTACATCTGTTACATATCCTTTTCCGGTGTAAAAGGCACGATTTGATGTATTTGTACGACATCATCTAGCCCCTTCTTTCTTCTTTTCCAGAGTGCCACCTTGCACAACTGGGAGTTTCTGCACACCGGACGAAGTCGAGACTCTTTGGTCTGTCCCCACTGCCGAGTTGGATGGGAGAATAAAGATAGAGCGAGAGCGAGGTTGAAGACTCTCTGCCCCCTGGAGAGAAATAAATGTTAGAAAATGATGAGGTCCATCGAGAACATTTTTTGTGCCCTGTAAAACATAACCCACGAAGTAAATACCGCATACAGGTTACTTTGCAGGCACAACATGCGACGCGTGTCCGTGGCCTGCCCCGAGCTCCGTGCTCCGTGCAGCAAGCAGTCCTAGGGGCCTGATGCGCTCAACTTTTTTCTTGAATCGTGCCGGTGCTGGTGCTGGTGCTGGCGCCGGGAAACGGGACCTTTTTCGTTTACTAAGACACAGCCCGTACGTATCCTTTGCGTTTGTCCTCGGGCCTTCCTGTCTTCTGAATGCACATACAGGCAAACGGCGCGTCTGCGATACTTCTGTTGACTTTGCTTGTCTCACTGTGTCCCGTCAAAATAGGAAATATCCCCATTTTTTTTTGCACCAGCACCAGTACCAGCACCGGCACGATTCGAGAAAAAAGTTGAGCGCATCAGGCCCTAGGCCAGAAGAGGCTTTCTGTTGCGACGATGCACAAAGACGACACAAGTACAGACAGTAACACTTGGGGGCAACGATCCCTGTGTCCAGAACGAGGCGCAGCTGGACAGGTTCCTGGCCCCTACCGAAGAGGCCCACCGAAACAGACCACACAGAGGTCAAGCCTGCTGAAGTAATTAGCCATTTTTGAATTTTGTGTTCCGTAGAAATAGGGGAAAAGGTCCGCCTGCTGCACGAAAAGTAAGAAGAGAAGAAAAAAAAAGCTAAATCCAGAAAAAGTTCTGATAGCCTATATGTGCACTCCATCAACCAAAGTCAATACACCGTATTCCTCTGGGCCTGCTCTTCGAGGGCCATTTTAGCTTAAATGCTGCACTTTAAGGTTGCACGCGTTCAAGACACGCGCTCACACTCATCACACGCTCCTTTAACGGAGGGAGACACAATAAGAAGAAGTCGCTCCCAAGATCGTCAGGGCCTGGGTCTGGGCCTTGACCTGCATCTGCAAGAGGCTGCGATCTCTCTCTCCCTGAATCTGGGTTCATCGCCCGCTCTGCAGAAAAAAAGACCAAAGCGGCGGCCGGCTTGTTGACTGTTATTTGTTGATTGTTGAACGTGCTCAACTGTCGTCTGCTCGTTAGGGGTTCATGGGACATAAGTCTGTTTCACAGGCTCGACAGCGTGGCAAGCCAGTGATGAAAAAGAAACTCTTACAAACTCAAGGAGGTACCTTGGCCTTGCTCGCAGACGAGGCCAGGGGCTTATCTAATTGGGCTATCTGAAAAAAGCAGTGAAAAAGAAGAGAAAACTCGAAAAGGGGGGTGGTCCAACAGGACAGGGTGCGGGAAGGCAACGTCGCTTGCCAGAGCCTAGCCGGCCCAGATCGTGGTTCTGTGGGTTGTCGAATCCGAAGTGGAATGCGAGAAGAATCAAGACATTTGGCAGTGACAGAACAAGCCTCTCAAGCCCTTCCATCCACTGTCCTTCACTCTCGCTGGGCTTGCCTCTCTGCCCCTTCTGCTCATTTCGGTTGATTTGGCTGGGTCCCGTCAGGAGATTAGCGCCTCCCCAGGGAAGCGGGGGCCCCTTGGCTGCGGCGGCCAATCCGTCTTGGGGAAAATCATGTGGATCCCATCTGGCTGGTATTCAAAGTATACAGCCAATCAGAAGAGGCTGTTCCTGTTTTTGGGAAACAACGATTGCCCGCCCGCACACCTTCCCGCTTCAAGCTGCAATGTTGCTATTATTGCACCAGGTTTAAAAACAACATGCACAGTATTCCAGTGCGCTATGTTTTTCTGCGTTTACCCCTATTCTTTGGGTGAGCCTTACCCGGGAGAGTCTTGGCGACAGCCAAGTTTTTCACTGCGTATCTTTTCTGTTTCCTTTGTTTCTTGCCCTGAAAGCCGGGCATTCTGGGAGGCGGAGGTTCTCTTCCAGCGGTGTCTCGCTCGCAGTTTCCCTATTTGACGGCGGGCAGACGACCTGCTCCTGCTATCTTCAGTCTATTTCCGTGCCGCAATGTTTCCGTCTTTTGTTTGTTGGAAGGAGCGAGCTCTGCTGGCATGTTGCGGGAAAAATACACTGTTGAAGAACGCAGAGATACGAGGAAATACGGTCTCGACAGTCCCGACAGTCTCAACAGTGACACAACAGTTGGCCGCCAGAGTGAGCTGTGTGTTCACTGCTCATCTTCATCCTTCGAGATGCCTCATAAAGATTCTTAAATGGCCCTTATGCGCGCAGAACCTGCACAGACTCGCCCCGCGCGCCCTGCGGCCCTCACTTTCTTCATGATTTTTGCCTTTTCTGTGTGATCGCGTCCCCACGTCTGGGCCACGTCCCACGACCGTCTGTCGTAGCCCACCGAAGCCCACCCTTTCCTCCCCTTCTCTGGGTTTCTTCTCCTTCGATGGCACCGCACTTTGAATTGCCCCTGTGTTTGCACCACTGATGGCCCCACTTTGTGTCCCCTCTGTCCGTTCCTGGCGCAGGGGGTTTAGTCCGCTTTGGGAAAGAGCGAGAGGGCCTGGAAGAATGAACCGCCAGGCACAAGGCGCCAAAATAGAGAGAGCCTGCTCCCTGTTCCTGACTACTGCACGGAAGGCGCGCTTTGTCTTGGGTCGCTCACACCTGCCCTGGCACGCCTCTGCACGCCTGGCAAGAGCCTGGCAAAGCCTCTGAGCCTCTCTTCGCTCTTTCCTCTTTCCCTGGCCTCGCTCTTTCCCTTCAGTCTGGGCCTGGTGTCCGTTCTTTCCTCACGCCCTCACACGCCTTCTGCCCTCACGCCCTCCATTTCACTCGTGTTCCTCTACTCCTCTATTCCTCTTTTCTTCTTTCTTCCCTTCTTCTCTTTTCACGATGCAGGACTGAATCACTCTCTTCGTCTCCCTTCAGCCTCTCCTTTCACGCCTGTCCCTTTTCCTTTTCGTTCTTCGTTCTCGACTTACATCACGCTCCTTACCAATAAGACCGACATACTCGTTTGCACCTTTCTTTTTGCAAACGACGGTCGTCCACTCCTTTTTTCTTTTGATTTTTCCATTCATTCATTTTCTACTCAACCCACGATCTCTACACCAAAAAAGCCTGCCAGCACAGGCTTGTTCCATTCATTTCCCCACCAAGTCGCCTGACAAGAAGACGAAATCGAAAACCTCGAGGTTCACGAAAGCATCGACTCTCTACGGCAGGACTGTTTCTGTTTTCCTCTGTTTTACACGCCCTGAATAGAACCGGAAGAGCCTGGACTCTCCTTGCAAACGAAACGCCCTCTTCACGCGCCATCCCTTGCTTTTCGTCCTTTCCCAATCTGGCTTTCAACTTCAACGGCTCCCTTTCCACAATTCGCGAATCCGGTTTCCCTTTCGTGCCGCTCAGCTCAGTGGATAGACTTTCTCCGCGTTATCAGACTTGCATCGACTTTTGACATCGCTCCCTTATAATACCACGTCGAACGACATCGAGATTCACGAACCCCGTCTCCTCCCGTTAAAACTCGATTATCTGCCGAACCGACACGTCTTCGATAGATACTTTGACACCAACTTTTTATAATGGCGGCTGCTCAGGGTGCACTCGGGCAAGGCTACCGCCTCGGCCCCCGGGTCCCCTCGGGCGTGAACAGCATTGCAGAACGGGCTACACGAGTCGCCGGACGCGACGTTCCTAGCAAGATCATTGCCCGTGCCAGCTCGTCGGCAACATGCGATAAGGACGGCGGCAACCTTTGCGAAAAGCCCGAAGGCAGCGGCTCCTTGACGCTTCCCATTGTTCTTGGTGTTGTGTAAGTTTTGGCCGACACTATCCACACCGGAAGGTCGAGTTTTGTTTACTAACACGTGAGATGTAGAATTCCCCTCGTGGCAATTGCCTGTGTTCTGCTCTATCTTCATCGGAGAAACGTCCAGCGTCTTCGCAAGGAGGACACCTCGGATCCCCACAAGTCACTGGATTTCGGTATGGCCATGGACGCCACCAAGAATACCAACAAGTCGAAGCGTAAGAGCTCGTTCTTCGGCGGCGAGAAGGACATGTTCCACCCCAAGTCGCGCCAGCTCTCGATGGACATGAACCTGTCAAGCCCCTACCTCCTCCCGCCAGAGCTGCAACAGTCGCGTGAGTCTCTGCACTCACTGGCCCGCACGCTCCACCAGAACGAGGACCCCTACCGCCCTGTTACCCAATATGCTGGCAGCGATGTTGCATCTATGCGTTCATTCTCGAAGGACGCCCGCGACGGTGCTTCGATTCGCACTGGTGCTACCAGCGCCTTTGACGAGAGAGGTACTTCCCGTTCTACCAGCGCTGCTGGTTCCCGCATGGCCCCCCCACGACCCAGCCGCCTGTCTGCCGGCCCGAACTCCCCTCGCACCAGATCGCCCATGCCCTCGCCCTACAACGAGAACAGCGAAAACGCGTCAGAACCCGTGCAGATGCCCTCACCACCACCGCCTGCCGCTGGTGGCGCCGCCGGTTTCAACTTTGAGCCTGCTTTCCCTGCTGCTGAGATGGCTGCTGAGACGTACCCTGTTGAGGCCGATGGCAGCAATGTCCCGACTGTTGCTGAGCTCCAGGCTCCTGAGCCTGCCGTTACCAAGATCTCCCGCAAGGGCCTGCCCGTGTCTCCCCGGCCGCAGGATCCTGCGGCGCCCGCTGCTGCCAACCCCCGCTTGACGACTGGCACTGTCGACGAGCCTTTCATCTACGACTCCCCGAACCGTGGCATGCGCCAGGACTCTTCCACATACAACGACTTTGACCTGAGATTAGACGCGCCCAAGGACAACAGAGACTCGAACGGTGAGCCGCTATCGTCATCTCTGCCGAAGCTGACGCTTGGCGGTCCGTTTGACGACGAGACCTTCTTGCCTGGCCAGGCAACAACTCATGACGAGCCGACGCTGCCGCACATTAACGCTCCCGAGGGCGGCGAGCACGGTCAGCCGGCCATAATTGAGCCTCACCAGTACGGTGAGCTCTTCCCCGATGAGCCTGGCCAAGAGGATGACGAAGGCCGTGGTCGCGCACTGCACAGACGCCAGTCGTCCGAGTACCCCCAGGACAGCACTGTCCGCCAGTCCGCTCTTGGTCTGCCGCAGATGGACACCCGCCGGTTGTCGGTTGGCTTCCGCCCTCTGCCCCCAGATGAGCTGATTGAGTCCGAGGATCCCGAGACACGTGCCAACCGCATTCGCTCCTTCTACAAGGAGTACTTTGATGACTCAAAGCCTGACATGGCCGAGTACAACCAGCACTACCCGCCGCAGGGCGTCCCCGCTGAATATCGTGGCCAGGGCGGCAACGACCCCCATTACAACAACGCTGCCGGCGGTGCTCAGTACTACGAGGACTACGACCAGTCGTACAACATGGGCGGTGATGCTGCCTACTTTGACCCTCAGTCCAACGCTTTCGTTATGCCCTACGCCCAGCCTGTTTCGAGACGTGCTATGACACCGCCTCCTTCGGGCTCGCGCTTCCCTGGCGGCCGTCCTCGCGGTGGCCCTGGCCGTCCGTTCCACGGCTCCATGGGTGGTATGGGCCCCGGCGGTCCTGGCATGATGGGTGGCTCGCGCCCCGGTTCGTCCATGTCTAGCCAGTGGGGTCCCCGTCCTGGCTCGTCTCTGTCGAGCCGCCAGATGCCCGGTGGTCGCTCGGCGTCCAACATGTCTGGCCGCTACAACAACGGTCCCCGCAAGCCGATGCCTCCCCCCGAAGACTTGATTACGCTGCCCACACCCCACAAACTCAAGGACGACTCGTTCTCGCTGATGGGTGCCATTGACTTTGCGCCTCCGCCGACCTTCAAGGACCAAACCAGCGGTCGTTCCCAGAGCCCGCTCGGCGAGCGCAAGCCGTACCACATGAACGTGCCTGTCGCGTCGCCCCTGGTGTCCTCGTTTGACGAGATGGCTGCCCTGCCCAGCCCTCACTTGCTCCGCAAATCTAGCACATTTACGGGCCTGGACTTTGCGCCGCCGCGCAAGTTCAAGGATGCAGACACGATGAGCGACGCCGGCAGTATCCGCAGTAACCGCAGCGGTATCTCGGCCATGAACCAGGCCGCCATCCGCAGCGGTGCCGGCCGTGTGAGTCGCCTGCCCGGTGACCAGGTCTTTACCCAGGCTGCTCTGGCCGACCAGCTCAAGCCTACTTGGGGCTTCCGGCCATGAGCATGATCCTCCGGATTGCTCACGTCGCTCACACCTCGCTCACTCAACCCACACGTCGACCTTGCCACATTGCGCGACAGTAATCTCAATTGGCTAATGTCTCTTCATCATCTTTGTGTTCTTTTTCTTTGCATCATATGCCGGCGTTGGGAGGGACTGTCTTTTTATATTTAATCCTTCTTTGCTTCACAAAAGAAAGAAAGAAGGCCATGAACTCGATACAGCACTTTTACCATCTTGTTTGTTTTTTAACACTATTTCTTTTCTTTTCTACTCTCACGAGGACTAAATAAGGGCAGGCTTGAATCTATTTTTTTCGGCTCATATCTTTTTTTCTCATTTTCTTAAACCGTTTCTTTCTTACTCTCATTTTTCACTACAATCTTTCTTGCGCTGCATAGCCTTACCTATCCATCTTTGTTTATTACAGAAAATAAGAAATTGACAAAGATGACTATTTTTTTTGCAAGCTCTTTCGTTTTATACAAGATGACGGTAATGGAAGTAAGGCATCGATCAGATGTGGTTTGGCTGAACTCTGATGACCGTATCTGGTTTCATAGTTTAACCAGTACAACAACAACTGGCCATCCCCTCTCTTCCCTACCCACGCATGACGGATATTACATATAGACGGGAGTGTTTTGGTTCTCTATTTTCATTTTTGTTGCGTTTATTATCTGGTCTCCTTGGTATCATTTAGCAATCTCTCTCTAGCCTCACAAGTACATACAATCAGTCTGCTATCCTTTTTTATTTTTTATATATAATAATATACTCTGTGTCTCGTGTCAAAATGGGCACTCCCGAGGTTTCGTGTCCACCAGTACTCAAGCGAACAGGATTAAAGCGAATCAAAGACCGTACTCGTCTGGTATCAACCGAAATGTGTGGCCGCCATCAAAGCAATAGTGCCATGTCTGATCACAGTGATCATAGATTCCCACCACCTTTTGCTGGGAGAGGCTGTCAGCCGTGGTGGAATCTCCGTGACTAGCTACTTCGCTTCAACTTAGCAGCTTGGCAAATGGTGAAATATGTCTACGTAAATGGCTGCTATTGATGTGGGAAAGAACTGCGAGCACAACATGGGCTATTCTTGGCCTGATGTGGCTTTGCTCCGATGCGGCTGTAGTACTATTGGACTGCAAGCCACCAGATGAGGAAAGCTCTCAGCACAAAGACAAATAACGGCCAACAGCTGTTGCTGGCCCCGCACAACGTCCTGATAATTCTCCCTTTCTTCCTGTGTTTGCTTATGGCAACTTGCAATATTGAAAGTAGCTAAGCCGGAAGTGCTTCCTGCCGTGGAGTTGCGATGCCTCCAGTTGATCACTAGTCAGCACGCACCGAGCGCACCCATCACGCGCACAATTGGACGAGGCTGGCGGCCAGACAGCTTCTCTCACAGCTCTCGTCCTTACTTTTGTGTCGCCGCGCGAAACGTTGCAAACGAGGCTCAGCCCGCTGTTGATCTTTTCTGGATAGTGAAGATCACGTTATTCGCCGCTCGTCAAGACTGCATCTCTGCATCTGCCAGTATTGGTCACTGCATGAACGTGATTTGTCCAATGGGTACGCCGCTGAGCCTCTCCTGCCAAAAATGGGTACTCCCTCACTCACTCTCTGAGTCTATTTGCCAGGTATTACACTGTAGCCAACTGAGCATGCATATTGATACTGCAGTTTGCTTGTACAACCTGTCAGCGCTATGCCGGATTCACGTCTGGGCACCTCATCATGTTGTTCTCTTCTTTAGTTATTTCCCTGCTTGCTCTTCGTCTTGTCATCTCGAGATCGGCATCGGACTCAAATCGTGCGAGCTTGCCAACACTTGGATCTTACACACATAAAGTGGTCCGGGGTGTACCCCGGAGGACTCCCGTTTTCCCGTTTCCCGTGAGGTCCCGTGAGCCCGTGTTTGTTGGTTTGCATTTCTGTGTTTTAACGTTGCTTCCGGCGCCTTTGGTGTTCCTTGATCACTCGCTCGCCATGACCTTTGTCCTGGCCCTATTTACTTGACTTGGACAACCGGATCTCGCAAGCTGCCTCTTTTTTAATGGCTTTTTTTCGCCTCTGCCTCAATGGGCTCAGTGGCTACTGACACTGCCACTGCCAACTCTGTCTGTCTCCGCCAAACTTAATCGGAAGTATTTTTTCTTCGACGCCGATCTGGTCACGTCTAGCCATCGGCCGTTCTTTTCGATTTTCTTTATGAGGGTATCTATGAAGGCAACAGATAAAAAGAGGGAGGGACCCTGTTTTGCCTCCCGAGGGTGCACCCTCCCCCAGTTCTGACGTGCGTCAGACGTTCTTTTCCGACGGGCTTGGCCTTCGTTCTTTTCGTGTTCCTTTCTTGCCGCACTGGACGTCATCAGCAGGGGCAATTGCCCTGTCGAACCTGTATTACAGAATGCTGTTCCACTTCTTCCAGGGCCCCTTCCTGGTCCGTCGATGCCGCCCAAAATTATGTGTTCCTCATTCCATGATTTTTCTACAATTTCTGAAGCGTACTTCCACCTGCAAAACATCGCCGCTCAGGAGCCAAACGGAGGGACCAGAAAGTATGTTAAATAAAAAAAAATACAAAATAAAAAAGAGACCGCATGAAGCAAACTGGGCTGCGCTAAACAGGCGCCGGAGCCCAGTTGTTGACTAGAAAGTTAGAAAGTTAAGAAAGTTGACCTAAGTTGCCCCCCAAATTTGACCAGGCTCGACTACCTGGACCGGTCCTAACACGGCAGTTTATGATATTGGTTTCGTACCTCCAAGTATCTCACCACCTGTTTGGCGGCTGTTTTCGGCCTCAGTATACTTTGTCTACATACTCTACTCGATCTGACAACTTGGAGGCCTTTTTGGGTTGTTGTCAGTCGGGATCCTGTATTCCGATTTTTCTAGTGTGGCTTTTGTGTGTTTTCATCGTGACGCTAATCGCCCGTGTATCGCGAGATCCGGCTGTCTCTGAGCCTCTTTCCCTCTTTTGCCCTGTCAACTCCTAGAGAGCCCTGAAAGCTTTTTTGTGACGCAACTTGCCGGTGGCCTCTCTTTGTGTGTCATTTGATCTGATTGTTATTGTTTGCCCATGTTTGCCCACCACTTTCCCTGCCAGCCCCTTCCGCTTTCTCTGCCTTCACCCCATTAAACGTGTCTCACTACTCCTAATGCTCGCTGCTGGACTATGCTTCGCTATGCTCCACTGTAATGCACTGAAATGTACTACAACACACTGCTTTCTTTGTTTGTTTTGCTCCTCTCCTGTCTCCTACATTTGTTTGTCTCGCTGTCATGCACTGGTCGTCTGTCAGTCTCGAAATTAAAGCTGCACGGCGCAGACAGCAGACAGGAGCTGCATCAGAATATATAATATATTCGGATCTTCTTGGCTCTCTGCATGCTCTCTATCTGCCTCCTTTTTATCCTCTTCATCTTCTGAGGTCGACTTAATCAAGACGCGTCCCTGCGAAAATCCTTCGCTACGACCCGAGATCAACAAAAGATGGACAAAGAGAGCGAGATAGGGCAAGACGACACGACCCAAAAAAAAACAACAGGAAGGAGTTCTATTCTTGGTTGCTGCCAGATTTGCCAGACCCTGGCATCTTCGGCTGGGTATGGGGAACAAACAAGCAAGCAAACAGGAGGGAAAAGGAGCAGGGTGCCCGCAAGGCACAAGTGTTCACACAGTTGAGAGAGAGTCGCGCCCTGCAGGTAGCATCCGCGAGGAGGAAGAAGTAAGATGGAGCACGTATGGAGCATTCGTTACGGAGAAGTGCAATAATCGACCATCACTCCGTCGTCAGGACAGGGAAGGTGCGCTCGAGCGAGGTGTGGAGACCCGCAGCTATCCTAGAACTGGGGTGAAGGGCCTGAAAGGCCTGCGAGGGCATGACAGAGGTCCCAAGCGTTGGTGCTTTGGTGCTGCCGACGGTATCTCTTGGTATGAATTAATTTGACAACTATTACGACGTGGAAAGAGAAAGAGGCTCGAGAGGAAAGAAGCACATGCGTTTCCCTGCGATTGCCCTGTCGAGCCTGTCTGTTATGCGGTGGTGTGTGTGGAAAAGGGAAGGAGCGCCGGGGCACCGCGACAGCCAAAGGACCGACCGGAAGGAACTCCGTTGCAGAGGGAAAGAACGCTCACAAGTCAAAAGCGTGACAAAGGTGCAAAAGCAAAGGAAGGAACGAAGGGAAATCGACCAAAGTAACCCCGAAAGTAAGACGGCCACAGACAGACGAAATTACACGTACCATTACACCGGGTTTTGGGCGCAAAGGTACCTCCTCCTTTGGACGTTAGTGCCTACCCGCACACGCCCCCCCAAAACACAAGACCATCCTGGCCATGTTGCTACTGAGCGAAACCCACAACACAAGGAAAAAGTCCACCCAAACCCACCCTATCCACCCCCAAAAAACCCGGTGGCGTGCACTGGCTCAAGCTGGGCCCGCCGCCACGTCGCACTTTCCCTCCTTTCGCGACTTAGCTAGCTCGGAGCCGCCTCCTGCTTTGTGCTGTTTTCCCCTTCCTCACCAAGTCACTTTTCATTTTCTCGTATTCACAGTTGACAAGCGAAAGAAGGAAGAAAGAAGCTACTGTAATGTTGGCGTGTGCCTGTCGGGTGTCCCCTTCCCATCCTTTGCTCTTGCAGTTTGCTGCACGCTCCTTCCAACAACGGCTCTTGCTCACCCACCCCCAATTTTCTCCCCTCGTATCCGGCTTTGTCTTTTCCTCATTCTTTCCCTTTCCTCTTTCTTTTCCTCTCTTCCCGACCTTTTCTTTCTCACCACGCGAAATTGAGGCTTCCATTTGGCTTCATCTTCTTTTCACATTCATTTTTTGGGTTGTTGACAATTCCTTGTCTCCAGTATCGTCATTTCTCCACCCCTGATTTTCTCAGCCGAGTTCCTTGGTTGTGGTACTCCCGTGCACGACGCCTATTGTTTTTCATTTTCCTTCTTTTCCGCTCGTCCCAGAGATCTCCCACTCTTTTTCCAACCCACCAATTCCTCTCTCCCTTTCGTCTCATTCCTGCCGAAACACACACAGCCAGAAGACGAGACGAGACGACGACCAGCGCCCCTCAGTCCCTCTCTCTCCCTTCCCGTGTCGAACAGCCAAATACCCAGATCGGCAGCGAATCTCCAATCTGTTGTTGATTCACGAGGGCCAGCAATAAGCAACCAGAGTCAACACAACACCCATTCCAACATCCGTTGCAACCCACAACAAACGAATCGACTCGCCAATTGGCATCGACTGTATTTTATTTTTCTTCGTCGCTGCATCTTCCAGCAACACAAACGCGGGAACACAAGAAAACGGAAACACGAGCAGATCGTACGTCTTTCTTCTTTTCGACTCGAAGAAACAAAACACCCAATCTTGCAGATACACAGAAACGATCTCGTCTCTTTCTTCTTTCTGCTGTGCTGCCTGAGCTATCGCAACAGCTACCCAATTCGTCTTTATTTTAAAAAGAGTCCTTTTCGGTCGCCCGCTTGGTCGCTCTATCGCCTCTTGGCTTTCTTGGTCCCGCCTCGTTATATTGCCAGACGAACGCCTCGTACCAGGTGTCTCTCTTTCTTTCTTTTCTATCTTTGCAATTCACCCGCAATATAGCAGCTCGACCAACAACTGGACACGATCCCCCGACTCTCCAGCCTCTTTTGACTTGAGCCTATTGTCTGTCTATTCACCTTGCCAGTGAGACAGCAAGCAGCAAAACAGCACGACGAACCCCAAATTCGAAGCGCGCCACACTTTCCACACACCAAACACCACGCGCAACTTGCATTACGGCTCACTGTTACCAGAGACAAATAAAATTCCGACGACGGCCGACAGTTTTTATTTTCTCATTTAACTTTGGTCGCCACCCGCCCGCTTTTCCTCGAGTCTTTCTCTTCTCTTCCTCTTCTACCAGAGACGATTTAAAGATTGGTTTTTGAGTTTTCGCTTGCCTGTTGCACGTCATTCTTCTTGGATATCCCTTTCGGACTTTTCTGTGTTTTTTTGGAGCCTCCTCGCTTTTTTGGGCTGAAGATTTGCTTTCATTCGGCCAATTGCCCTATTTTTATCTCGGGTTTTTTTGTCCCTGCGAGTCCTTGTCTGCAAGTTGGTTCTCTTGGCCACGCATTCGGGTCGTCCGCCACGCGCACATACACACCAACACATCCACAGTTACCCCCTGTTTTGTGTTCGCAAGAGAAACGAGTCGCGCTCAGCCACTCGCTCGAGCACTGCGTCGCTTTGTCTCCGACGCTGTCAAACCCCAAAACAACAGCAGCTTGGGCAAGCCTGCTTGTTTCCTCCCTCCCACCCCTATTTTCGGGCCTCTCTCGTCGCCTTTTCGATAAGAGCCTCACGAATTCCGCGTGGCCTTTCTTGCCGTTACTTGATCGTTATCGACCGTCGTTCCTACCCAAACGATCTAGTTCGCAGAGTAAGTTTTGATTCCCTCAGCCTTGTTCATCCCTCGCGTTAAGCGCTTCAACGTGCCCCTTGCCTTACTTTGCCTTGCTTTTCCCCTCGTTGTACCCGCTACTCGTACCTCGTCCCTCGTCCCTCGTCCGCCTCCCCGGCGCTTCGCACGTCCGCGATGCAAAGAAGATGCAAGGAACACAGGGGCAAGCGGCCAAACGGACTGCGCGCAGCGACCCTTTCACGAGCTCGTGTACACGCTGGTGTATCACTACAGGATGTTGTGCCATCGCCTTCTTAGCTGTCCCAACATCGGGCTCGCGCGCGTTCGTTCCATTTGTTCTATTCGTTGCATTCGTTCCCCAATTCTCTCCGCCCTCTCATTGTTCTCCGCCACATGCGGCCTCCAACGGAACGATCAGTGCATCACGTTTAAACGTGTGCACCTCGCGCCCTTACTTCACCTCACTCTGTTGTCTCGCATTGCGACAATGCATCGCACCTTCATTCGTACACACATTCATGCTTTGCTGCTATCATGCTACCGCGAAGAGCATCCGCTAATAAAGTCGCTTATAGAAGATTGAGTAGATTCACAATGTCTACCAACAACAGTACGGGTGATCCGGGGGCAGCTACCACGCCCTCGGCGCCGATTAGCTCCCCTGGTGCCGATGCGAGCACGCCTTCTGACAACAGTCCTTCAGCTTCCACGCCGCCGACGACTAGCGAGCCTACCACCCCGCCTACGTCGTCTGTGCCGACCACTCCCACGACACCACCCACTTCCAGCACCACGCCACCCACGACTTCGATTCCGCCAACGACGTCTTCGACACCAGTCGAGCCGACAACATCTTCGACACCGACACCGCCCACCACGTCCTCTACTCCCAACCAGCCGACGACATCCTCGACGCCCCCTGCTCAGAGCACCACCTACGTGACACCTTCGGACCCCGGAACCAGCACCAGCTACTTCACGGTCACGCAGAGCACGACGCCGAAGACGACGACTAGCCCGTCACACACGACAAGCGCTGGTACCACGACCACGGGTGGCTCTGCTGTTGGCCCTACCGGCAGCTCTGGCGGTGGCGGTCTCTCTAGCGGCGGCAAGATTGCTGTTGCTGTCGTTGTCCCTATTGCCGCTGTTGCATTGCTCCTGCTGGCTGGTATTTACTTTTGGCGCAAGCGCAAGCAGCGCAAGGATGCCGAGGAAGAGCGCCGCAAGGAGGTCGAGGACTACACATTCAACCCCAACGGCGACCGCGACTTGGCTGCTATGGCCGCTAGCGGCGCTTCGGGTGCCAACGGCTACGAGATGATGAAGGAAGACGCCAACTCCTCCGGCTACCGTGGCTGGGGTACCACGACTCTGGCTGGCTCGACTGGCCGCAAGGCTTCGACGACCATGTCTGGCGGCGCTGCTGGTGGTCCCGCTTTCTCTGACGCTACTTCTCCCACGCGCGGCGGTCCCTCCGATGGCCGTTCGGGCGATGTTGCCTACACCGACGGCACTCAGTCCCCCGAGGGTGAGATTCTGGGCGCTATGGGCCCGTCCGCTGGTGCCAACCGTGCCGCCGATGTCCGCAGAGGTCCCTCAAACGCTTCGTCTTCGTACAGTGCTGGTGCCCGCTCGGACGGCTCGGGTGAAGGTGGTGTGGCCGGCTACGCCAATGCTGCAGATGCTACGTACTACAACCAATATGGCGGCAACAACCCATACGCCGAGAACACCTACGGCAGCCCGCCGCGGCCCTCCGAGCTGGCGGGCGCGCCCGTTATCCGGGACAACCCGGCACGGCGCAACACCCGTATCGAGAGCCCGGCACACTATCCGCAACAGAGTGCCAACGTGTCACAAAACTTCTAGATTTAGTCTTTTGTGACACTTTGTGTTTTCTCTTTTCGTTTATGTTTTGGTTCTCTCTCAACGACGTCCTCTTGCATTCTACTCTTTTCATTTGTACATCTCTCTAGCGTTTTAACGGTCTTTTTGTGTGTCTATATTTCCTTATTGTCGTCTCTCACACACTTTTCATCTGTCATCTACACACCACACGCACTGTGTGCCTCATCCTTAATACGGTTTTAATTTCTGTCTTTTTTTACGTCTATCCATATATACACGCAATTTCCGCACATCCATCAACTCAACATTCCACCACCCCACAAATGACAAAAACATGCAATGCCCGAGGATGTGTTCCGCATATCTCCGTAGTTTGCTCTTTTTTGTTTGTTTCTCTGCACATAGTTCTTTTCTTTGCGTCATTTTCTTGGTTTACTGTTTTTGTATTGTACTTCGTTTCATGTAGCATCTTTCGAGTGCTTTTCGTTTTCTCTTATATTTTTGGTTATCAGGGGAGGAAAACAAAAGCTGTTTCTTTTTTGGGTACATGGAGGAAGCCTTTAAATACCCATTACTATTCTAATTCGCATACTTTATATTCATTCTCCCCGCTTGCCTTGGTGATATGTGACACTGTATTGATGTATGTAGGAGATGCTTACTATGTACTTGCTATGTACTTTGTAGTGTAAAATATACAAACAACGTAAGATAGGTCTACAGACGGCTCTGAACGACACCGCGTTTGATACCAAAAGCGTCCCGATGGCCGTCACCTTGGCTCAGTGCCGACCGGTCCCACCAGAAACGGCACTGCGCCAGCTCATAGTCCGACAAACTCCGAAGAGCCTCCGTCGTGCCCGGTTTGGCCTCCGAGCCGCCTCTGCGCTGCTCCGGCGGCACCCGCTCGTCGTTGCCCTTGCCAAACACCATCAACGAGCCCGCGCCAGTCGTGCGCACCTGTTGTGCAAAGGGCGACACAAACGGTGTCCACTCGAGGTCAGACTCACTACTGTTCGGGCTCCCGCTGGCAGCAAACCGCACCCAGGCACTGTTCATGGCGTCTGCTACTTTGAGCAAGCCCGGGTGGCCCCGCAGTGCCGCCATGCTGTGCGCCACACACGACTGGTTGTCGCCGTGGTTGGCCGTGTTCCAGTGCATGGCGTGGGCGGCGTATTCGTAGAGGTAAACCTTGCTGGTGTTTGGGTTTGTGGACAAGTAGTGGGCCGTCTGCATCACAGGACAAATGTAGGCATAATGAGCATAGGCCGCCTCGAGACGGGCCCACTGGCGGCCCGTGACGCCCGGTGGGTAAGGCTGGGGCATGACATAGGGCGAGTTGGCCGGGTCGGTGACGGGGTCTGGGTAGATGCGGGAGAGTTCGTCCAAGTCGTCGCTGGTGAGTCCGGGAACGAGGTCAGAAAAAAACTTCCGGAAATGGGCGTCGGTGTCGGCGCGCGATGTGTCGCCGGGGACAAACATGGTGCCCTCGTTGGAGTTGAAGCCCGTCATGATGGGAATCTGCGGGGTGAAGCCGTTCTTCCAGGTGCGCAGGGGGGCGCGCGGAATCACGTCACCGTCAATGACGGGCTGGAAGGGCCAGCAGACGCTGGCGGAGTAGTCGTTCCAGACTTTGCGAGTGACTTCGACGATGGTTCCCAGCGGCAGGCCACGCAAGTACTCGAGAATGTCGCGGTTTTCGCGTGCACTAGGCTGGCGTAGGCTGCGCTGTTCTTGTGAGAAGGCACCAGAGGCAGCCAGGAACTCGCGAAGCTGGGACTGCGGCCGAGGGTGGTTGGGACTCCAGACGGCGCGGGCTGTAGGCGCACCCGACTCAAGAATGGCCTTGTGGAACGGGGCCTTCCCGGGCTGGTAGTGAAGAATATGATGGCCGATCGAATGCGCACCTGCACTCAGCCCCATGATGGTGACGTTGTTGGGGTCACCGCCAAAGTAGCGAATGTTGTTCTGTATCCAGGCAAAAAGTGCCTGCTGGTCCCGCAGACCAACATTCATTGGAGCCGCATCCTCAGCACTGTAACTCTCATCGCTGTCCTCCGCAGCTTTCTGCCACCCCAAAAAGCCCAGCGCACCCACCCGGTAGTTGAAGCTCACGCCCACGATATCGCTTTCGGCAAACCCGACAAAGCTCGCCATGTCACGCTCCACGCCCATGCCGTTGTTAAAGGCACCGCCGTGCACGTAGACAACGACGGGCAAGGGCCCGACGGGCATACGCTTCTCTTGGTCGGCTGTTTGTTGGTTCGCGGCGTAGGATGGACGGTACACGTTCAGGTTGAGACAGTCCTCACCCTCGGGGATGAACGGATTGTATGCGGTACCAGGGCACCGTTGGCCGAGCCGTGTGGCCGGGATGACGTGGCTGTGCTGGTCGCCGGTGCCGCGCTCGTCGATGGTGATGGGCACAGGTGCGCGGAAGCGGTTGTTGCCGGCCGTCGTCTGGGCATAGGGGATGCCCAAAAAGACATCGAGGGCCTTTGGCAGTGCGGCTTGCTGTGGGATTGGGAGGGGACCACTTGAGCCTGGAGATGGTGTAGGTGGCCGCGACGAACCGCCCGATCCGACGCCTAGGCCGAGGCCGGCGGCTTCGACGACATTCTGGCCGACGGCCACCACTCTGCCCTCGTAGGTGCCTTGGGGGAGGCGCACACAGGGCGGTGCAACGCCGACTGAGGCAGCAGCAGCAATACCGGCTGTTACCTTGTCGCTGATGCCAGGCAAAGGAGGAGAAGGAGAAGGAGGAGCCATTGTGTGTCCGCTTTGCAGTTGCTGAATTTGAGTTGCCCGTTGCTGTTGAAGGTATCGAGCCACGACGGCGCCTGTGAATGTGATGGACAGAAAAGCCCACGAGAGCCACGGATTGAAGGGAGAGTCCATTGTGAAAATGAAACGGCAGGCCGTTCTGCGAAAGCGGAGTTGAGCTAGGTAAATATGTAATACTCTGTATGCGGCCACCCGTTATGGGGGAGATGGGGGATGGGAAGGATAGAGCTGTGGTTGCAGCGGCAGTTTTCTCCTCACATCCCGCGTGTTGCGTATATGTACAGAGTATTGTCAATGCGAAGCTTAGGTAGTAATAATGCTTGGTTGACGTACGATTGGCCCGCTGGGGCACTTGTTTGGTGTAGTTTAGTCCGCTCCAAGTTGTGAATTCTCGGCTCTAATAAGCCGGGGCGACTTGAGACTAGGGATGACAGACAGCCTTGTTAGTTCATAATTGTCCGCATATAAACTCCATTTTATGCACGTTTCGTCTCAGCATCTCAACAACATCCAATCGACATCGACATAGGAAAGTAAATAGACTGTTCAATTGTGTAAACTGTTCCAATGCAGACCAAAAAATTCTCAAAATAAACAAGACTCAAAAAAGACTGTCAAGAACGATAAAACTCGTGGTTTTTCTCCCCCAATCGACCAGCTCTTCGACCATTCACCGTCCACGTTGGCCTCACCCCCCACCATCCATGCCTTGCCTTGTTGGCCGACCGAAACGCCCTCACAAAATCAATTTAACAAAGGAAATTTGCGCGCACGCTCCCAAACTTGTTGGAGAGGTTGCGCTACTGCCAGTAATGAATGCACCGACCATCGCTTCCCAGTTGGGTATTCCGATGGAAGCAACAAAAATAAGAGAAAAAAAGAAAGCTAAAGGCTTGCTCAACGCAAAAACTAAAATAAGATGAACGAGAGTAAAGAAAGGAAAGAAAGGAAAGAAAGAAAAAATGAATGCATGTGTTGTCGTTAGTCATAGTAGCCCTCATAGGACTTACTTATTCGGTCATCGTCACCGTTACTGTTATTATTGTTGTCGCTTCATGCCGTCGTGGCCGTCGAGGCCTTCTTCGCCTTAAGCTTCTGCTTTTCAGCCCACTCCCGGCTGAGTGCCCTAGACCGCTCAGATGCCTCCTGACGGGCCTGCTTAGCAATTGCCTCACGCTCGCGCTTTTCGCGATCCCGGTCCGAAGACAGAATGCTGTCGCGCTGCAGAATCTCTCTGCCCCGGATCTTTTGATACTGCACATCTTCCACCGAGATTGTGCTCCGTTTTCCACTGATGCTACCAGTGGATGTTGACGTAGCTCTGCTCAACTGCCCGGCAGCCGTGGGCGAGGATCCAAGGGCAGGACCACGTCCACGAGGCACTTGGCCTTGGCCGTTGGTGCGGCCCGCCGAATCTGACGATATGACTGACAGCCTTCTGTTTGCGGGTGGTGCAGACCCGGGCACGCTCAGGCCACCGCCTGTGAAGGCGCTTTCGCCAATGACGGATGTCCGATTCGTCCGAGCACGACTTGAGATTGTCTCACGCGGCACCGTGCTTGGAGTGACGCTCAGTCTGATAGGTCTGGCCTTGAATTCGCGCCGCTTCCGCTCTTCCTCCTCTTGCCGCTTGAGCTTTGCATCATGTTCTTCTCTCTTGCGTCGTGATATGGCTTCTCCGGGAAGCTCAAAGGTTGGGATCGTCGGCGGTTTCACAGAGCGCGGTCTGCGGAGCTGTCCAGCTCCTGGCTTTGTCGCTGCAGGTCTGGTGGTCGCAGCAGCGGCTGCGGCAGCGGCTGCCATACGAGCCTCGCGCTGCTCCTTGAGCCTGCGGGCGACGGCTTCACCTGGAAGCTCAAATGTCGATGTTGTGGGCGGCTTGCTCGACTTTGCTGGCGGCTTCGGTGGAAGCAAGCTCATGGGGCGAGTTACACTCAGTCTCTTCGTAGCAGTCCCAGTCGCAGCCGGTGAACCCTCGGTTGTCTTCTTGGCCGGGTCAGCTGCACCGGCCGATCTGCGGACAGATGCGGTTCGGACCAAGTCGGAGGTTCTCGAGCGAGTAGTGCCTGCCTTGGCAGCCGGGCTTTTGGACGGACCTGTACTAGCCTTGGCGGTTTGCTGATCGCGGACCTCCTTGTCTGGCGATGCCACGCGGTTGACACGAACCATACGATGCACCGCTTCAAACTGGTCCTCCAATCTGTCCAGCTCTTCAAGAGTATCTTCAATGCGCGCCACAGAGCTCCCAGGCGAGCGAGGCACGGACTGCGCGCGCTCAAAAGAGCCTGGGTCAAGTGGAGCACCAATGGCCTTTGGCGAAAGACCGCTCAAGTCGGGAGCCATCAGACCGGTAGCATATGACGGCGCGGCGGCACCGGGCGGTAGGAGTGTATCAATCATGGTTTTCGTGGGTGCGTGAACGTCGCCTAAGGGGGTGGCAATGAGGGTGTATGTGTTGACAGCCCGGTCTCTGCTTGTGACAGAGCTTCTTGACAACGATCTTTGGCGCAAGACGTTGCAGCCAAAGTAGACCTTGCGGTTTTGACTGGCACTATCTGTCAGGTCGGCAGCCGAGCAAATGCGGCGCAAGTGCTTACCCCTAGCGAAATTGCCAGCGTCGTGAGGAAGAGAAAGAATCCAGTTAAAGTTCTTTGCGTCGTGCCGTTCGATGGTGGACTGGATATCGGACTCGGAAAGCAGCTCAGAAAAGGACTCGTGCTTGACTGAACCTGAATCGTCGCACGTTAATCACTAAGTCTACTCACAAAAAAGGAACAAGTACTGCTGGTTTTTTTCCCCCAGTTACACATACCTGTCAGATTGTTCGACTCCTCGGTGCTATCGCAAGGCTGTTCAGGAAGCGCAAAATGTGCGTGTTTTGCTTTGTGAGTCGATTTCTGCAGTCTAGGCGTCTGAGGAGGAGCAGGAGAAGCAGGGACGGCCTCCTGAGTCTGTCGTACGGTGGTGGTTTTGCTGGGCTCTAAATTGACTGTTTCTTTTTCGGGAGTGCTGTAGATATGGAAGTTGCTCAGATCTTCGGCCAGCGAGTCTGGTGTGACGATATCTACTTGTGCTGAAAGGCGGCTGACTGCACTGTTTGTCTTGAGATGCGTTTGCTTGTTGCGTGGCGTGGTGATGCGCGCTATGTTCTGGACATTCTGCAGCGCTCCAATGTTCAGTTCTTCAAGATAGGATGAGCGGCCGGGCGCATTGGGGTCCTTGCTGTCCAAGATCGTATTACTCGCAGGCGTACTGTGGGAAGGCGTTCCAACAAGTCTGGAAGGACTAACGTTCTCAGAACCCGTCACGAAATCAGAATTGAAATCCGCGTGATATCTGGGTTGTAGTTGGTGGGCCATGTGGTTGAGGCACGTTCGAGGACACACGCCAGCGACGTCGCCCTTTTTTGCAAGTCAAGTCGATAAAAGGGGTCCGGATTTATTCTTCAGAGGGGCCAGGCCAGGGCGAGGGGGTGGAATCTTTGAAACAGGTGTGCATCAACCACCGTCAACCACGCGGGAAATGGAAAACACCAGCCAAAAATGCCAATGAAACAGAACAAGAGTAGACTGGTCCTGCGTCCTGGGAACTGGGGCGGACCGCTCTCGGCCAGGCCTTCTCACAGAGGGAAAGGAGAGGGAAAAGAAATGACGGGTTGTCGGTAACAGGGGTGTCAGAAAAGGGCACAGTGGGCAGCAATTTCGTGGGCGATGGAATTGGGAAAAGCGCCAATTCGGGGAGCCAGGGGTGGTTGCGAGTCGTGAAACGGCTTGTTGCTGATTTTCGGCGCTCTTTATGCTTTGGGGGGGATTGGCGTGGTTGATTGCTAGAAGATGAGGCTAAAAGGGTGTTGTGTCGAGAGAGTTGAGAAGAGGAGAAGAGGAAGAAAAGAAGGGGAAGAACGAGTTGAGATGGAGATGTTTATGCGTTTTTGTGCGTTGCCCTTCCGGCCGTAGTTTTGTTTATTTTGTATGCAGCTGCGAGCTGTTCGCTCCTTCCTTTTTCTTTGCCCCTCTTGCCCTTTTTCGCGCACCTTCTGTGTGCACAGCAAGGTGTCGCGTCGCGGGTGCGGGAAGGTGCAGGTGGGACGCCAAGTGCATCGGACAGGGTGACGGAGCGAGCGGAGCAAACTCTGCGAGGCCATCAGTCCATCGTTGCTTCCTTCCTTGTCAACGACGGACGGTGTACGCATATACCTAACGAGGAAGGAGCTCCCGAAGTGTCTCTCAATCGTCCGCAGCAAACGGACAGCACATGCAGTCTAAATTCCAAATACGGCACAAAATGATTTCCTGCTTCTTCTTTAATTCATTCATCATTCTGATATTGACTTGGTCAAACATCTAATCATCGTACATCGTAAACCTTCCCGCCTGTTTCTGGAGCTTTTATATTAGAAACACCCGGTGCAAGTTGGTGTGGTTTTGTGTGGCAGCCCGTAAACAACCTAAATGACTAATGAACGCGTTTTTGACGCGACTTGCCACTTTGGCGAGGTGCGGTTGGTCTAAACTGTTGAAGGAAGTGGGGCGGCTCAGACGGATACCACCAAACTGTCATGGGTTGTCTGCCAACAGCAGCCGTTTTGACGCTTTGACAACGACGGCGTGACAGACGGCGACCTGTGTCATGACGGGATGCTGCATCTGTGCCTTTTCTGTTTGTGACCTCTGCAATCGACGATGTAGGGCAGCAGGTAGTCGGCGCAGTATTATCCGAGCTGGGTCGATTTGAAAAAGTAGGGAAATAATCGTAGCTGGCATTGCTTCACGATGCTTCACCCTCTTCTTCTAAGGCCGCGGCGGCAGCGGCAGCTTCATCTGCTTGTGCTTGAAGGGTCGGGGCGTGTTCGGTCGGGATCCGCACGAGCATCTGTGGGAGAGCAACGGAGCTGTCTTCAGTTTCCGTTGCGGCTCTAGGCAGCTTTGCTACATCTTGTTAGAATAGGAACCGCCTTGCTTTGCTCAAGAAAATGATGGCGCAGTGAACATACTAGATGCCATGTTGATTGCCCGCAGCACGTTATGCCAGTTGGCCATGACAGTGGCGATCGCTGTGACCAAAGTTAGTCGAGAGGTCCTAGTCTAGATAGAGAATAAGCTCTCGCTTCTTTGTGTTTATTCACGCACCCTCTGTTCCACCAGACAGCGTCGAGAGCTTCTCCTCAAGCGCCTCCATCTGCGAGGCGACTGCGGCACTGAGATCGCGCAGCTGCTTCAGGTTCTCGAGCTCTTCGCGCTTCTCATTGACGCGCGCCTGAAGAGACATGCCGGCCGATGCGCTGGAGACGGACGTCTGTCGCAGGTGCCCAGAAGGCATCGATCGTGAAGAGTAGGCCATGGTCGTCGGGTTCGGGTCAGTGTTGGGCTCGTTGTAAGTTGTGGCGTGTTGGATGTCGTCAAACTGTTCAAATGCTTTTGAAAGTCGGCAAGATATTCCATAGAGCACTGTCTCTTGCGACTCCAAGTATGCGACGGGTGGAGTCGCTGCCAAATGGCGGGGCATTGTTGATTGGCATGTGGCTTGTGCGTGGTGAGCCACATTATCGGGCCAACTTTGCCAGGGCTGCCCGGCCAACCCCCTGCCCAAATAAGATTGGCGTAAACAACACACCAAAATTAATCGAGCAGGTGCCATTGGCACCAAACACCACATATTATTACCGGCGATAGAACAAAGGCGGCCCAGTACAGAAAATTTACAGCTCTGTTGTTTGCGTGCATCTGACTCTACTAACAAACAGCTTCCAATCACCAACTTTGTCGCGCGACACGACCTCGCCCTTTTCGACAACGACGACAACCATTTCCCTACGCCCTAATACCCTCTGGCATCGCATCGCCCTACATTGTCGCATTTCACGATACTGCTGTCCTCTTTTCCACCCAACGTCGGTCTCCTCACCGTTATGAGAGATGGCGCGACTGAACGAACCCCCGGCGCTCGTCGATAGCTACGACAACTGTGCGTGCAGCTTCACTCTTCACTCTATTTCTGTTCCAGAAGTGTGTTTGCGCTCGTTGTTTGGTCCCTCTTGCTAACAGTAAACAGTGCGTCGCAAGTTCCTGCGCCAGAACAGAGATATCGCCCGCGTCAACTCCAACCAGTCACTTCGCATCCGCGGCCTCGAGAACGAATGTGCACGACTCCTGTCCGAAAACCTTGAGCTCCGTGGCCAGGTCTTGCGCCTCGAGAAGGAAATCGACGACGACAAGTCCCAGCGCGTAGCCGACCATGCAGTCCAAATAAAGCAAAAGATGGAGGCCCAGCTCGTCGAGCTCGGTTCTCTCCTTGCCAGCTTCGGTCTCGAGCCTCCGACCAAGAGGCAGTCGCCTGCTGCTGCTCCACGACGTGCCGAAAAGCCCGCACGACTGAGCCTCTCGACTGAGACCATGTCGCCACTGCAAAGAAAACCACCACAGCTCTCGCCGAGCGAGGCTGAGAGTCTTGCCATCCAAGAAGGCCGTCTGCCACCCATCTACGAAACTAAGACTTTCCCACGGAAGACACTAAGGTATGTTGTGAATTTGAAAGTGCAACATTCTTGTTTACTGTTCGTGGAGCTAACCAACTTGTAGCCGGGACGAGATTCTTGCACTTCAGTCCGATGATAGCGAAACGGCTGGCTCCCCTGTGCTTGGCCCTCCGCCAGTCTCACGCCTCTTCCGTGACGACCCGACGAAAAAACCGACTGCCAGCTCCGTGCAGAAAACCGAGACCGCACCGAAAGCCAATGCCCCAGCAGCTACGAAGGAGGCAATCAAGGACCGCAAGGTGGAGGAGCCGCCTGTGGCCAAGACAGCACAAACAGCACCGCCTCCAGCCACGGCAAAGCCAAAGCCCGAGACCGAGAAGAAGACTGCTCCCCTTCGCACCGTTACTACCAACACGAAAGCGACAGCACTATCTACGGCACCCGAAACCTCTATTGCCCCAGCAGCTACTTCCTCCACAATCCCTGCCTCCGTGTCGTCTACTCCGTCTGCAAAGCCAGCTGGAAAGAGAAAGTTTGCTGTCAACGACGAGAATGCTGCCATCCGTGGCATGAAGGCCGGTGACGCAGATGCCAAGGCCTCAGCACAATCCAACGGCAGTGGCCCGACCCGCGAGCTGAAGAACCCCAGGAGCATAAGAAGCCTTGTTAACAGCCGGAAAGAGTCGAACGAGAACCACGGCGAAGTCAAGACAGCTGCTGGAGGAAGAAAGCCCCTTACTGCAAAGAGCACAAACGAAGATATCTCCTCACCACGGAAGCAGGCTTTGTTCGATGCTTCCGGAAAGCTCAAAGGCAAAGACAACGCGAACGCGAACGCCGATAAAGCGGCAAACTCGGCAGGCCGTATGCGGAACCGCATGAAGCCGCCAATGGTTGTTGAGATCCCAGACGTGCCACCGCCAACAACCATCGATATCAAGGTTGATGATGTCAAGAAGGGCAGCGCCACCAGCAAGTCTGCGGCTCCTTTGCCTTCAGATGACCATACACCACCACCTGTTGATATTGACAGCGAACCATTGCCCGAGCTCGAGCCAGAAACCTTGTGTCCTCGCACACCGACCCCAGCAACAACGACACTTCTCACCTCTCAGCGTCTCGTCCCTACTCACGCCGAGGGTCGTGATACTCCCCCACCAGCAGACATTTCCTCTCAGGGCGAGACGTCTCGTCCTAACAGACGGTCGCGCGCTTCAGTGAGCTATGCCGAGCCGAACCTTCGCGACAAGATGCGTCGCCCGACGAAAGAACTCTTCGACGCTGTCGCTGGAGAAGGCAAATACGTCCAGCGCCACAGCCACGTCCATCAGCAAGACGGCCAAGATCCGGCAACGATCCCGGCACTCGCTAAAGCCGATGTGGTGGTTCCCCCGATGGAAGAGCAACAACCGAAGGAGGACAAGACGGAACCTTTGGCCGCTGAGCAAAAGACCTCTAGCAAGGCTGCGCTCGCGATCGAGGATGCTAGAAGTTCAGCTGGTGACCAGGACCCATACGAGTTCACTGTTTCATCATCACCATCCCAAGAGACCGAGGATGAGGAGTCTGAGGCTAGTATGGGAAAGGGGAGAGGTGGATCGAGAAAGTCTTCATCTCGGGCTTCTCTCAAGACGACTCGGAGGGCATCAACAGCAAACGCACGTGAAGACGTTGCCTCAACGGTAGACAAGCACACGCGGCCATCAGCAGCACGCAAACGCGCCTCCATGGTTGGCATGAAGAGAGGATCTATGCTTTCAGACGACGAGGACGATGCTGCTGACTCTTCCTATGAACCCCCGGCAGAGAGAGACGACGGCCAGGCGATCGAGGGCCGGGCGCTGTCGACAAGGGACAGAATCTCACGGCGGCGGAGTATGATGCTATAATGATTAAGACGACGGAGTAAAAACGCCACACACGACTGTGGTCCCACACGAGCATGGTGTTTCGGCGTTGTCTTTCTTTTTTGTTTATATACACAGTCCTTTTTTCGTTTTCTTTCTTTGTCTTTCTTCTTCTTCTTCTTCTACGTTTCTGCTTTTCTGCTTTTGCTCTTCTTGGCCTTTCTTGGTTTAATTGCATTTCTCTCTCCTTGCGTTTGGAAACTGCGACAGCGACCGGCCCTTATATTGTTTTTAGGATATCCTATTTCGTCACTTCTTTCTTGTTTCTCAATGCAATGCCGTTTGGCAAGCTTCAAACTTTTCAACCCAAATTTAATTGGCACAACTCTTGACATGCCCAAACGGCTCTTTGAACATTAGGCCCTGATTAGTAATTCGAGCTGTCATTGATGTAATAAGGGGTTGGTATATACAGATGCTGTCACCAAAAACGAGAAAGGTAAATAGAAAGCTACTCATGTCTGCTACAGAATAAAATAACGAAAGCAAACAGCGTAAGAAAGAATAACAGAAAAGACAGGCATTACATGCTCTTTTTCATCTCATGACTCCGACACAGACACCTATGAGGCCGATCCTGTCGGCTCCACAGGCTTCGTGTATGTCACCTTCTCGACCGCAACGGTCTCTGTCCCGTTGGCGTCTTTGCGCAGCTGGTAAACGTACAGCGTGAGCGAGATACCCTGCACATCCATAAGGCAGAAACTAGGCACCACCTCGTCCTCGGGCTTGTCACTGTCGCCGCCCCAGCCCGAGAAATACGCACCCGTCGCGCTGCCCGGGTTGATGAAAAACTTGTCCATGTACTCAAAGCACTCAAACTTGTGCGTGCCGCCCCAGCAGAGCACGTCCACGTCCAGCCGGTTGGCCTCGGCCAATAGGAGGTCCGGCTCATTGCTGACGAGCGTAAAGCCTTCCAAGAAGCCAACACGGACGGCACCGTGCGTGACGACCTGGGTCAGCGGCAAGGCCGTGGCCTCGACATCGAAGCGGCCCTTGACAATCTTGAGGTCCGGAGCGACGGAGCGGAGGTACTCGTAGGTGTGCTTGTCGGTGAGGTTGCCGAGACAGAGGGTCTGGCCGATCTTGCCGGGGGCGAGGAGCTTCTTGAACTGGTGGGGGAAAGGAGTGTTAAACAGAAGTCACGACGTTGTTAAGATACATCAAACACCCTTGGGACCTACCTTCGCTGGGATGTCCAGAGCCCGGTCTGGGATGTGCAGGTCGCCGATGACGAGGATGAGGAACGCCATGGTGAAGGAGGGAGAGTCTGTACTGTAGCTGGCGTGGGAGGAGTCGAGCTTCGTTCAATCACCAGCCCGTCTTCAGCTACTCCGAGTGCGCCGACACGGGGTAGGATGGGCCGACCAGTTTACAAGTCGCTCCTTTTCGAGCCGATCGCGGTCGAACGCTGGGCGACGTTCCGCAGCGGGTCCAGATGGAGAAAGGGGAAAGGGGGTGTGCACGCGGGGTGTGTGGTGTGGTCGTGTTTTTGTGATGTGTGATGTCGTCAATCTGGATCGGTTTGCAGGGAGAAGGCTATCAACGTGGCGGTCGAGGTGCATGAGAATGAGAGGAATATCCCGTCGCATGCCGTGTCCCAATCGGTCCTGCCTGGCCTTGCGGTCGCTAGTGGGAACGTAAGCGTCAGAGTGGGAAGGAGCAGAGAGTGGCTGGGAATCTTTTGCTACCTCTTCAGGAAAGCTTTCCCAGAACGGCAAGCTCCAGCAACTCCACTTTGCACCTTCCCTTTTCTTCCCTTTTCCCCAAAATGGGCACCAGCCACGAAGGCCGCTGGAAATCAAGCCACAAAGGGCTATTTAACCTCCCCGAAAATCGGAACCGGGGGCGATAAAAGCTCGAAAAGGAAAGCAAGCATTGGGAGCAATTCAGTGGACGACCCCTCTCGGGCGGGGCAGACCGTCTCTTATGGATCAACATAGAGAAGCGCTCAATTGCGCTTTCACCCCAGCCGACTGACCAGATCCGAAAGACAGGAAAGAGCAACCCAGACCAGGTCGACGAAGACATAAGACAGTGCCGGGGCGGCACACGGCGTTCGCTCGGAGATTTAGTGCCAAAACTGTCGTGAAAGGGGAGTCACTGGAAGGCAGTGAACCATAAAAAACTCAAATCCCTAAAAGCCAGGCGGGCAGGCACGAACCCCAGGACAAAGAGGAGATGGAAAGTGCCACCGTTCAGCGAGGGAAGGAACAACTTTACACTGCTCACCGCACCTGCCCGCACCTGTTTTTCCGTGGAATAGCAACGCCGTGCCACCCAATTGAGGCAATTCACCGATTTTTTGGTCACTTCGTCCCCCGTGTCGTCTCCGTCGTCTCGTTTTTTTCTCCTCTCTCTCTCTCTCCTCTCTCTCCTTCACAATGCAGCATCTCACCATCATCCGCCGTGCACGCTGGTCTCCTCCCTTCCTGCCGAGTCGCCAACAAAGTGCTTTTCTTAGTGCGTGGTCGTCCGCAGCCAGTCGGCAGCCAGCATTACTAAGACAGGCAGGAGCAACAAGCACGCCAACAGCAGGCACAGTGACGGCAATCACAGGCGAAGGAGGAACCCAACGCGCCTTCTTCCATAACGGCGCTAATACTCACACTCCCTCTCCCACGCCCAGAATTATGGCACCCCCTCATCGCCATATCACCGATGGCAGCCCCTCTGTGCATCGGTTAGCAGGGATCGCTAGGCACTTATCCGCCTCCTCGGCTTCCCGTCCTACTTCTACTTATTGCTCCCCTTCCTCCACCCCATCAACATCAACATCCAACAGCCGCTCTCTTCATACCCCATCTTCCTCTTCATCGCCTACCATGTCGTCACAGCCGGACCACCCCACACTGCTCATCCCGGGCCCCATTGAGTTTGACGATGCCGTCCTCAACTCTATGAGCCACTACAGGTAAAGTTCGGCTCCTGTCGGTGTTGTTTTCGTGCCGTGTCGGCGGTTTCCGCATGTGATTTTTTGGTGGCATATTGGCCCTTGTTGTCACATATTGTCATGTTGCAATTGGCTTCTTTTGTCTTGACAATTCCGTCTTAATTTTGTGCCATTCTCTCGTCTCACTTATTCCAACCCATCCCAACCTTTACTAACCATCATCACAGCGAGAGCCACGTCGGCCCTGCGTTCGTTTCGGTTTTCGGCGATGTCCTCTCGAGCCTCCGCAAGCTCTTCCAGTCCACCGACCCGGCCGCCCAGCCTTTCGTCATTTCCGGCTCTGGTACCCTTGGGTGGGATATCGTCGGTGCCAACCTGATCGAGAAGGGCGATGCTGCCCTTGTCCTCGGCACCGGTTACTTCAGCGACGGCTTCGCTGACGCCCTCCGCGTCTACGGCGCCGATGTCACCGAGCTCAAGGCCCCCGTCGGCAGCCGCCCCCAGCTGCCCGAGATCGAGGCCGCCCTCAAGGCCAAGAACTACAAGCTGCTGACCGTCACCCACGTCGACACCTCCACCGGCGTTCTCAGTGAGCTGCGCAACCTGTCCGAGCTCGTCCACCGCGTCTCGCCCGACACCCTTGTTATTGTCGACGGTGTCTGCTCCGTCGCCTGCGAGGAGATTGCTTTCGACGACTGGAAGCTCGACGGTGTTGTCACTGCCAGCCAGAAGGCCATTGGCGTCCCCGCTGGTCTGTCCATCTCCTACTTCAGCGGCCGCGCCATCAAGGCCGTCGAGAACCGCAAGTCCCCGCCCGCCGCCTACTTTGCCTCCATCAAGAACTGGCTGCCGATTATGCGCAACTACGAGGCCAAGAAGCCCTCCTACTTTGCGACCCCGTCCCCGCAGCTCGTCCACGCCCTGCACACCGCTCTGGGCCAGATCCTGTCTGTACCCCTGGCTGAGCGCTTCGCCAAGCACAAGGAGGCGTCTGACAAGATCAAGGCCGCCATCACCAAACTGGGCCTCAAGCAGGTCGCCTCTAACCCCGAGGACCAGGCCCACGGCATGACTGCCATCTACCTGCCGGAGACGATCCAGATCTCACAGATCCTGCCCAGCCTGGGCAAGAAGAACGTCGTCTTTGCTGGCGGTATCCACAAGGAGATTGCCACAAAGTACATCCGTTTCGGCCACATGGGTGTCAGCATTGTGAGTCCCGTCCACGTTTCGTCCTATGTTTCCTTTATTGATTTAATGCTAACCTTTTTTACAGCTGGAGCCCGAGAGAGGCCACATCGACCGTGCCCTCAAGGCGCTCGAGGAGGGTCTGGCCGAGTTTGGTTACCAAAAAGCGTAAGAGGTGTCTCTATAGAAAGTAGATTATATCCTTCTAGAGTTTCCTATCAAATAAATTTTGACTGTTTGAATTCTTGAAATGCAAAAGGTCATGCCTCTAAATTCGTCTGATGTGTAACGGCGTGCGGCAGATTGCAAGGGTCGTCATCCTCTGGGTAAGCTGTGCGATTGACTGTTGGCGGTTACCAGCAGCCTGCCTGGCGCCAACTTACATCACAGTCGCAATCAAATAGACACAGATACAGTTCACTCACAAATCCATACCAATCCAGACAATTCACACTTCACTTCAAGCCTCCCCTGCCTCCTGGCTCGTTTCGTGTGACAAGTCGCCGACCGTCAGCCATTCGCCGTGGCCAAACATGAGTGGCCGGCTTTTTCAGCTTCGTCATGTCAAATTACTAATAAACGGGAAGGATGCGAAAGCGTAAAAAGCGATGCGGAAGCGACGCGAAGGCGACGTGACCGAAGCTGGAAGCGAGGTCCGGACGGCGTTGGAATGTAAAAGTACATTTGCACGTAAATTTGCGTGCGGGGTACCTCTGTACCTGTGAGGCGAACGGCCCAAACGGCCCAACGAAGTCCCGCCCTTTTCCCCTCTCTCTGCCAAATAGTGCCAAATCGGCTCAGAGCTTCCCTCCATGGCAACCGCGCGAGCACTCAACAGCAACCATCGACCCCCAAAACACAGCTCCAATAGCGCCTAGGAGAGGTTGCTAATCAAACCAGTTTATGTGCAAAATCGCGGGGCTGTCCAAAGTCCAAAGCTGCCGGTTCTGCCTGGTTCACGGCCTGGCTCCTTCTCTGTCCTCCGTAGCCCTGCGTTGTCTCCATACCGGGCCTCCGCCCCTCTCGCCTTCCCTTTTCGCCTGTTCGCTGCCTTCCCTTTTGCAGTGTTTTTGCAGTTGTTGTGCTGGCTCTTGCTGTGTCTCTCCCGCAATAACCGATTCTCTTTGCCTGTGTCCGTCGCTCTTGCTTTGCTGCTGCTGTGGCTACCGCCTTCCCTTCCCAAGAGACCCCGCCACCTCACTTTTCCTTCCCCCATTCTCTCGCCTACGCACGACGTTCGCTCCTGCCCTCTTCTTCCCTCCATCTCGATCCTTCCCTTTTTCACCCTCTCCCTCTCCCCTGCGCACTCTTTTTGCCGACCCTGCACCTGCCGACGACATCATCACGAAGCCTCCCCTCTCTCCCACCTCACCGAAACTCCAACAACAACTCGATTTTGGACCCTCTACCGCCATACTCTTCCCACCACAACACATCTTAACAGCCAAGGAAAACGAAACGCGAAAGACAGCGAGCGCGTTGCCTGTCTCACCGGCTTTCCTGCTTTGTCTGCTATCGCTTCTTACACACGAACCTGCTGTGCCGACATCTCCTCGATCTCCCCTTTTGTTTCCGATCGCAGCCTTTGTTTTGGACGAGCTTTTCAGCTTTTCAGCCTCAACGCCGGTACCTCGCATTCTCGAACCTTTTTTTTAGCCTTTTGCTTGCTTCACAAAGCTCCGCCAAAAAAGCAAAAGCATCCACCCGGCAAATCCTGTCTCTCTCTCCCCACTCCGAACTGCCTTCTTTGGACAACAAAATATCTCCCCACCCTCGAGCTTGTCGGGCCTAGTTCTTCCTCTCCTCTCCTCACGTTCAAGTTCGCAAGTCGTTCTATCCTCGCCTCGACTTGACCTTGCATCTGGCTCCCACAGCCTTGCCGAACCACATATCGTCCCCCCAACTGCAGCTGGTTTGCTGGGCCTATTCCTGGCAAACACCCGTTCCCGTCTCTGACGAGTTTCTTTCTTGCTTTGATATAACCTCCCTCAGGGAACATCTTTCACGATGGCTCCCACTGTGGCAGAGCTCGATTCGGTCGTGCGCGCCTTTTACGAGGGCCGCGGCGAGCAGGTTTGTTTTCCTCGGTTTTGTGCTTTGTTTTGTTTTGTTTCCTGCACCGCTTGTCGTAAGATTCATGATCCGTAGCTAACGTATGCCTCGTCTTTTCTCTGTCATAGCAAAAACAAGCCGAGAGCGCTCTCAACCAGTTCAAGGAGGACCCCGATGCCTGGCTCATCGTCGACAAGATCCTCTCCGAGGCCACCTACCCTCAGACCAAGTTCCTCGCCTTGCAGGTGCTTGACCATGTTATCATGACGAGATGGAAGGTCCTCCCGCGGGACCAGTGCCAGGGCATCCGCAACTTTGTTGTGCAGTTTATCATCCAGTGCTCCAACTCTGAAGAGGCCCTGCGTGAACACAAGACCCTGCTGAACAAGCTCAACCTCGTCCTGATCTCGATCTTGAAGCAGGAGTGGCCTCACAACTGGCCCACGTTCATCAACGAGATTATTACCGCCTGCCGCTCCAGCTTGTCGATCTGCGAGAACAACATGATTATCCTGCGTCTCCTCTCCGAAGAGGTCTTCGACTACTCCGCCGAACAGATGACGTCCGCAAAGACCCGCAACCTCAAGACCACCATGTGCGCCGAGTTCTCGCAGATCTTCCAGCTCTGCACGGAGATTCTCAACACGGCCACCCAGACCAGCCTCGTCAAGGCCACCCTCGAGACTCTGCTGCGCTTCTGCAACTGGATCCCCCTCGGCTACATTTTCGAGACCCCTCTCATCGACACCCTCCGCACACGCTTCCTAGAAGTCCCCGAGTTTCGCAACATCACCCTGCAGTGCTTGACCGAGATTGGCGGTCTGCAGACGTCAGGCCCTGGCCAGGTGGGCAACTACGACGAGCAGCTTATCAAGATGTTCACCGAGGTCCTTACGACCATTGCCACCATCATCCCTCTGTCGATGGATCTTAAGACGACCTATCCCCAGAGCAATTCCCGGGATCAGGAGTTTGTGCAGAATCTGGCGCTTTTCTTGTGCAATTTCTTCACCATGCATCTCAACGTAAGTTTCGGCCTGTTACCGCCAGCTTCGATGTTATCTTGTGTTTTTGTTTCCTGGTTTACTGACATGTCGACTTTCTTTTAGCTTATCGAGAACCTACCAAACCGCGACTTCCTCACCCACGCGCACTTCTACCTCATCCGCATTTCTCAGATCGACGACCGTGAGATCTTCAAGATCTGCCTCGATTACTGGCTGAAGCTGGTTCAGGAGCTGTACGAGGAGATGCAGTCTCTTCCCATGTCCGAGGCCAACCCCCTCCTCGCCATGGGCACCCTTACCTCCAACGGGGCCCCCAACCCGGCCCTCCTCAACAACTACCCTCTGCGGAAGCACAAGTACAAGGAGATCTTGTCCAACCTCCGTATCGTTATGATCGAGAAGATGGTGCGTCCCGAGGAGGTGCTGATCGTCGAGAACGACGAGGGCGAGATCGTCCGTGAGTTCGTCAAGGAGAGCGACACCGTGCAGCTTTATAAGACCATTCGCGAGTGTCTCGTCTACCTCACACATCTTGACGTCGTCGACACCGAACAAATCATGACGGAGAAGCTCGCACGCCAGGTCGACGGTTCCGAATGGTCATGGCACAACTGCAACGTGCTCTGCTGGGCCATTGGCTCTATTTCGCTGGCCATGAACGAGGAGACCGAGAAGCGGTTCCTGGTCACCGTCATCAAGGACCTGCTGGGCCTTACGGAGATGAAGCGTGGCAAGGACAACAAGGCTGTCGTCGCGAGTAATATCATGTACATTGTCGGCCAGTACCCTCGCTTCCTCAAGGCGCACTGGAAGTTCCTCAAGACGGTCGTCAACAAGCTCTTTGAGTTCATGCACGAGTCACACGAGGGTGTGCAGGACATGGCCTGCGATACCTTCATCAAGATTGCCAAGCAGTGCAGACGCCACTTTGTCGCCCTCCAGCCTAGCGAGCAGGAGCCGTTCATTGATGAGATTGTCCGGAATCTCCAGAAAATCACCTGCGACCTGACGCCGCAGCAGGTGCACACCTTCTACGAGGCCTGTGGCTATATGGTTTCTGCACAGGGCAACCGTAGCCAGCAGGACCGTCTGCTTTCTGATCTGATGGCGCTGCCCAACAGCGCGTGGGACCAGATCATCAAGTCCGCCACCGCTGACCCCTCGATCCTCCAGGATTCAGATACCATCAAGATTATCGGCAACATCATGAAGACCAATGTTGCCGCATGCACGTCGATTGGTCCTTACTTCTACGCTCAGATCGGCCGCATCTACCTTGACCTGCTGCAGATGTACCGCGCCACCAGCCAACTTATCTCGGAGGCTGTCGCCCGCGACGGTGAAATTGCACCAAAGACCCCTAAGGTCCGCGGTCTGCGGACGATCAAGAAGGAGATTCTGAAGCTCATCGAAGTATTCGTCGACAAGGCCGAGGACCTTCAGGCCGTCCGCACACAAATGGTCCCGCAGCTGCTTGACTCTGTTCTCGTTGACTACAACCGTAACGTTCCTAACGCCCGCGATGCCGAGGTGCTCAAGGCTATGGCAGCTATTATCTCCAAGCTGGGCAGCCTCATGGAGGACCAGGTGCCGATCATCATGGAGAACGTGTTCGAGTGCACGCTGGAAATGATCAACAAGGACTTCTCCGAGTTCCCCGAGCACCGCGTCGAGTTTTTCAACCTGCTGCGGGCTATTAACCTGCACTGCTTCCCGGCGCTGCTGAAGCTCGACAACCGGCAGTTCAAGTTCGTTATTGACGCGTGTCTGTGGGCCAGCAAGCATGACAACCGCGATGTCGAAGCTGCCGGTCTGGGTATGTGCCTGGAGCTGATCAACAACGTCGCCGAGAAGACCGACACATCGACCGCCAACGCGTTCTTCAACCAGTTCTTCATCCTTATCCTGCAGGACGTCTTCTATGTGCTCACCGACACCGACCACAAGGCCGGCTTCAAGACACAGTCGTCCCTACTGGTGCGCATGTTCTACCTTGTCGACCCCGCCGATGGCTCGGCCGCCAAGATACAGGGTCCCATCTACCAGCCGGACCAGGCGCAGGCCGGCACACCCAACCGCGAGTTCCTCACCAACTATGTCAGCAACCTGCTGCGCAACGCCTTCAGCAACCTCCAGCCGTATGTTCTTTTCTCCCTTCCCTTCTTTCCATGATTTATGACTTGCCTGCTAACACGACACAGTGCACAAATTCAAGCTTTCGTCGAGAGCCTCTTCACGCTCAACACGCAGTACGACAAGTTCCGGTTGAGTTTGCGTGATTTCCTGATCTCGCTGCGCGAGTTCTCGGGCGACAACGCGGAGCTGTACCTGGCCGAGAAGGAGCAGGCCGAGAGCGATGCCAAGCAGGCCGACATTGAGCGGCGGTCCAAGGTGTCTGGTCTGCTCAAGCCGTCTGAGCTGGAGCAGGACGACGAACTGTGACTGGGTGAAGAGCTCAGGACCGAGTTTGCACCTGTATATTACACGGACAAGGCATCAACGACAACAACGACGGCAGGCACAGTGACGCTCAAAATGCCCGGCGGCGTCGACAAAAACGGCCAGGACGGCGACTTTGATGCTTGGGAACTATACGGCGTCTGAGTTCCCATGGTTGCATCTCGGCCGCGTGCGTTATGTCCCGTCCGTGTCGATGGCTGCCCCAGGCAAACACATCTTTCCCTTTGTCCAATAGTTGCCATTGTGCCTCGTTTCGTTTATGACTTGCCATCTTGTCCGGTTCTCTATTATTATCTTTCTCTTTATCTCTTGTTCCATTTGCTATTGTGTTTTTTTTTTTTTTTGCTCATATTGGTACTTTTTTCATTTGTCATTATTGTTTGTCTCCTTTTTTGCTTTTTTTTTCATGCACTTGTCGACTTTGCGCCTGCACATTTTTCAAATCTCTTTTCGAAAAAACCTGGAAGGAAAAAAGGGAAAGGGAAGGGAAACAAACAAACAACCAAAGGGGCGATACCATTTAGAGGTTGTGGAAGAAAAGGGGAAAATGATTGTGAAGGGGGAGAGGCGAGACGAACGATGAAATGTTCAGGATGACTGCGAGTCTTCATAAGTTAAAAAGAGCATGTGAAAACAAAACAAAACAAAAACCTACGTCTTACGAAAACCCATCTTCTCCTCTTTTTCGATCAAGCTACTCTACCCCGTATGTAGAAATGAATATACAAAATATTGAAGAATTAATCAAGCGAGCACTCAGCAAACTGTGAACCTCAGGGTCCTCCATTCTCCGCCAATACAGCGGGCGCAATTCAGCACGAATATCAAATCATACAGCCTCGTGCTACAGTATATGAAAGGAAATGTTGCGATGTGCGCTCGCCCGAGTTTCAACCGGGTTATGAGAGGCCAGCCGCTTTACAAGTTTGATAATCGGGGAAAATGGAAAGTTCCAGGTAAACCCAACCGGCTCAATTTGAATCGACGGATGTGTGGCAGCCTTGCCTTCTCGAACATGGAGTCCTAGGTTTTCATCCTGCAATCGCTTTGTGAGGAGGCCTCGAGCGTGGCATGTTGCTGAGATTTATTTTTTCAAGTTCATTGTCCTCATCTGATCGCAAGCGGAACAACAGCAAGAAGGATGGGGGCGGTTGCTCGTGGATGGATCTGGTTGGACGATGACCGTATGCGAGGCGGTAAGAAAGGGTGAAAGGAAACTCACGCAAGCACTTACACACACTCTTTCGCACTGTTGCATCTTTCCGTGTCGTAGCCGCCTACTTTTCCACGTGTATTGTTTATGCTTGACCAGCAATCCATGGCCTGTCGTGGATGGCAGAGAGAAGAGGGTGAAAGAAAGAGAGGACAACAGAACAAGAAGCTGCATCCAGCACCACGCATTCTTCGACGATGAGCTGTAAAAAGAACAAGCGGGCCGCGCATTCAGGGGCAAAAGGGGTTGTAGGTATCGCAGAATGTAACCTCGAGCAGACATCAGACATCATCTGACAAACAAAGAGCGGTAAAGTACAGAGTACAAACCCAACCCCAGAAAACAGCTCGTTCACCCCCAACAAACACTCTCGACGTGGCCGACGTTGTCGCCATATCTCGACGTGTCCGCATTTGGCTGACCTGAGGGTGATAGCCTTTGTCATCGAGTTGAAAAAATGGAGCAAACGAACAGGTAGGTCGAGGCGACGACAGGAGCCGCTTCCGACAAAGACGGAATCACAAGGCCGCGATGCCAGGGAGGTTGCGGGACGTCGAAAACGCCTTGTCCACACCACTTCCCTCAGCAAACAAAGAGCCGACACCGAAGTGATGTGAAAGAAAACCAGTCGAACAAAAGAACAACCCTTCAACACTCTCATCTTCCCCCCTTTTGTTGCCAAAGTTTTTGCTGCGAGAATTGTCCGGAACTCGGCGTTTGTTTGCACCCTTTTCTGTGACAGAAAAAAGATCGTCGACGCAGGTCCCGGATTGATTGGAGATCTTGTTTGTCTCTTACTACGAGTAGATTATCTCCATGTTTTGTCTTGAAATATGACTTGCATCTTCGAGACGCGTCCTTACCGCGTCTCTTGTCTCATACTGTCGCGCTCAATTAAGCTCGTGCAAAAAGGCAACCGGAAAACAGTATACGGGGTCGGTAAACGGCGACGATGGCCGTTATCGAGGGAGACTCGGGGAGGTCGTGAGAGGGCCCACGATCTTCTGTTCCCCCTTCTGCCCCTTTTTGACCCTTCTTTGAAAAAGACGATCACGGCCAGCTCGTCTGTCTCTTGGCCTGTCTATGTCTTTGCCGCTCCCCTTGTACCGGGCCGCCTATTTCTTGTCTTCGTGCCATCTATTCGACATTCGCATCCCCAGGAAATAATCACCACCGTGAACTTCGGCACAAGCAGTATGATTACCCTCGTCCGGCGCGCTATTTGGGTCGTATAACACATGCGTCCAAGAGAGATTGCTTGCATGCTATCGAGATTGAAAGAGATTTAAAAATCTCTCTTTCCCACACCCAGAAGCTTGTTTAAAATAAAGGCAATCGAAGAAAGAGCCGTGCATGGCAATCTATCAGCTTGTAATTTACAAATCTAGTTTAAACGTCCTATGCTTTCGGGATCTTTTGACGCGCGCTTCTCGCGAGATGGATCGGTCGTGATGGTGTGAACAATACACAGTAAAAAGACAACCTGGTCGAGCTAATTGTTCTGATTGTCTTTTGTCTTCTTTCCCTTCATTTGATGTCTTACATTTTGAGAGACTTCAGACCGTTCGATGCATGTGCATTGTCTTGAGCTGTCTCGTTCATTTCATCGTGCCTTGACAGCTTGTCTGCATGTATCACTTCCAAGGTTTAGACATACACAGAAGGCCCTGCCGAGCTGGCAGCTAACAGCTGTACTCGGGTCTTTCTCCCCCCTGCCCTGTGTCTTGTCTCTCGGCCAAGCTTCCCGCTCCCCTCCCTTCTCCTTGACACCCTCAAAAACATTTTCCGTCCGATTTTTTCTCTTTTTCTCTTTTTTTTCTTTTTCTTCTTTTCTTTCCTACAACCGTTTGGTGTATCACGGCTTACACGATGAGAGGCTTTTTTTCTCACTTTTCTCATGTCGATGCCTTTCTCTTTTCGGTTACCTTTGTCAGGTACAGACAGGGCCAGGGGGCTGTTTTTTTTTTTCTTCCCTCCCGTTCGATTTTTTCTAGTCCTTACTTTACAGTTTTCCCTTCCTTCCCTCCCGGCCGGCCGCCTCCCATGCAGATCAAGTAAGCCTCTCAAACCGTCAAGCCCTGTCAAGCCCTGTCAGGAACCAAACGGTCGATGGTTCCCAAAGGACAACCCGACGGCGGAAAACGGAATTGATGTGCGGTGTGACTGCATGGATGTGTGTGTGTGTGTGTGTTTGCAGGCCTTTTTTCTTCTTGCTTGCTGTTCCTGCAGTGCAGATTGGGTATTGGGTATGATTAAAGGTCGCTTTTTGGTGTGTTGTTCGTTGGGAAAGCAAGCGTTTGGCTGCCGTGGCTCGCTGGTGGCCAGCAGGTGGCAGATTGTGGGTACAGTGGAGACAGGTCGTCGACTTTGCAGGCTTTTTCGGCAGTGTGGCAGCTCGGGAGACGGGAATGGGCGAAAAAAGGTGGGCTCCGGATGGGCTTGATGGGGTCGCATCGGCAGAGGCTGCAGCGCTAGCAGCAAAAACTAATGCATGGGACCTGGACTTGACTGAGTTTGACCGACTTTGACTGGTCTTCGAGCCCTGTGGCTGGCTCTTGGGTCGCTGTGAGTGGCCTGGACTTTGGGCGAGGCCCTGGCGAGCCTGGGTTTGCCAGGGGTCTAGGGGGAATGCAAAGTGCCTGACGGCCGGTCCAGGTCCAGGTCCAGGCACCAAAAAAACGGCTCCTGTTGAGTCAACCGTGAGAAAAGTCGGGAGAAAAAGAAAAGAAAAGAAAAAAAGAGAAAAAACTTCAGCCACCGACGAAAACGTAGAGGGGCATGTGGCTGCCTGGATTTTCTAGTTTTTTCTTCTCTTTTTCTCTTCTTCTTTTCTTTTCCGTCCTCTATTTCAAGTTGCTGGTGTTTTTCGAGATCCCTTGATGTTGTTCTTTATTTTTGGTGTTCCTTCTTCTGCATTTTCTTTGTTCCCCGCGTTGTGTTGGTTCCCGTGCCCTTGCATTTCAACACCCTCTTTTTCTTTGTGAGCTCTTTTGAGCTTTGAGCTTTCAGCTGCAAGCTTCTTGTGCGAGAACAACCTGCAAACGAACAGGTCCCAAGCCAACGAACCGGGTGTCGATCTCGTTTCCGTCGAGTGGCAACTTTCACGTAGGGAGGGGGGTCACAAAAAAGAAGGCAAAACAAGAAGAAAAGAAGAAAAGAAACCCAAGAAAAAACCTTTACAAATCCCGCCTGTCCGTTGGCAAGAAAGAGAGCGAGAGACACAGACCCCTGTCCTTTAGGTGGCAAGCTCTGACTGGCTGTGGCTGATAGAAGGAGTGGATGGAAGAGGAAAAGCTAGGACATCAAGAAGGAAAGAAAAGAAAAAGAAGGAAAGAAAAAAAAAAACTCACGAAGCAATCCCAGCGGCAGTTTCGTCCCATCTTGCCTTTTTGCGTGTCTCTCCGAACTCTGTCTTGTCTCTTGTTTCTTTCTTGTCTCGCATCGGATGTCCTGCCCTGTCCCTCGCCCTGCCTCTCTTTTCCTCTTTATTCTGTCGTTCCCTTTCGTCTGGTTTTTTTTCACGCTTCCTTTTTGTCTTCTGTCTGGCCTTCTTTTTTCATCCCTTGGGGAGATCCTCCCTACTTTTAATTTGCCCTGAACGGATGGCGCAACTAGCGAGAGACAAGAACGGCCTATAAGGGAGGGGAGAAGATAAACAGAGAAGAAAAGAGACAAAAAAAAGAACAGACGAACAAGATGTGCGAAAAAGAAGAACTCAAAAAGAAAGAAGAAGCGGACAAAAACACATGGTACTGGGGTACCTCCACACCGCACCTTTCACCGTACTTTTGACAAGTCTCTGTCTATCGTCGTTTGCTCTTTCCTTCTCAACCCGACTTTACTGATGGTGAGTCTTCAACCTAATGGAAGAACCAGAACCCTTGGGCGGAACGCTGGGTCCCTCTTGCCCTCCTTCCCTTCTCTTTGCTTCCTTTTTGCTCGCTCCTTCCCTCGCGGGACAAGCCATTTACGTCCGTCGTGCGTGTGTACCTTGCTTCCCGTCCGCTGTACGGGTCGAGCCAAACCAAGTCCAGCTCGAGTCGGCCACACTTTCTTTCTCTTTTTACTCTCCTTCACTTTGCCTCGCACCCATCTTTTCACCCACCCACCCCAGACCCCTGCTTGTTAGCGTGCTAGCGTCGTAGCGTGTTAGTTGTGTTAGTGCCCTTTTTGGTTGAACGCCGCCGTGCCGTCCGTTGTCCACGTCCCACGTCCCACGCAGACAGGCCCCACGACAGACGACAGTCTTCTTTTTTTGTGTGTCGTGGTCGATCGCATTTGTCAAAGGCCGCGACCGTAGACTATTGACCGTCGACCGCCAAAATAGTCGACCGCCTTGCCGCGGTGTTTTGCTGTCTCGTTGTTTTGCGTTTTGCGTTGAGTGAATGTGGATGCTCTCTGTTTGTCGTGTCTTCTTTTTTCTTTTCTTCTTTCCCTATGCCGAACCCCTACCTACCCTTTTGTCTTTTGTCTCTCCCTTTTCTTCCTCACAAAGCTTTTCTTCGCCCCTTCTTTTACTCCTTTGCTTCTCCCTTCTACCTGAACTTTTTTATTCTTCATATTATTCTTTTATTATTTCCTCTCTTCATCATCTTATACCCATTTGTTACTTTTTAACTCTTCCACCTGCCAAAAAGTTTACACGGCATCTTAACATCCTACATTATACGTCACACTCTACCATCCTTGACTTACACCGTAACGAGAATACAAAGACACAAACGCTATATACATACACACAATACACAACAGTACGCAGCTCACACTACGAGAAGAACTGCACGAATACGAGAATACAACAATTCACAACAATCAAAGAAAGCATCTGTTTCACAGCACACTCACACAACAAACTGTCACACAATGACGCTGCACCGGTTCAACAGCGTCAGTGGTGGCAGCAACAGCGCCACTAACTTGTACCAGAAGCCCAGATTAACACCCAGAATGTCGGCTTCCAACTTGTCCTCGCTTTCCTCGACATCGGTCATGTCCGCACCCACGCCGTGCTTGCCTGTGTCGCCTTCCCACTCAAACAAGCTGTCTTCCTCCTCGAGGTCCTCGCCAACGTCACCCTCGCGGTCCTCAAACCTCGTGGCCCTGCGGTACGAGGAGACTGTGCAGGCCAAGCCGCCCATTATGGTCACCAAGACGCGCAACTGCGGAAGCAGTACCACGAGCAGCTCGGCTTACCTTGCCCGCTCGCGGTCGACTCTGAGCACACGCTCCCTGGCCACAACCGCCTCGTCCCGCCTGTCGGCCAATGCGGCCGCCTCGTTGTCGTCCTCGTCGGTGCCGTTGCTGACGCCATCTGTGTCGCCCACGTCTGCTTCGACGGCAACGACGACACCGTCTCCGTCTTCGCCGACTTCTTCGGCTCCGGCTACTCGCTACCCTCTGGTCATTCTCCGCCCGCCCGGTCTGGTCGTGCCGCCCACCGAGCAGCACCCGGCCCTGCGCACGCCGACGTTCCACCCAATTGTCGAGGAGGGTGGCGAGGCCAAAGAGGAGGAGGAGATTACTGCCGTCCCGGTCACGACAACACTCCGCCCGAGAGCGTCTGTCCATGACAAGCACGACAAGTCGGACCCGAGCAAGCGTGACTCCATCCTGGCCTCGTCGGCGGCGTCGACCGTCTCTATGTGGCCCGAAGATCAGGAGAAGGAGGATGTCGAGATCACTGAAACGAAGGATCTCAACGTCAAGGACGTCAAGGACGCTAGTCCCAAGGATGTGAAAGAGGACGCTCACGAAGCTCGTGAACCGCAAGTCCAGCACGCCGAGGACGAAGATGACGACGAGGACGACGGCTACTCGAGCTGCATGTGCCGCAGTGCCAGCCGCCGCAGCAAAGCAGTGTCTGTCGTTTGCCCTCCTGCACCCGTCCGCGAGGCGCCTCTTCCTTCATCGGAGAAGACAAACACAAACGCCCAAGAAGCAAACGAGGAGCCCACGCCTGCGCCTGCCGCTTCCCGTTTGGAACCCAGGGCCTCCATTTCTGCCAGGCCCTCCATGTCGGCCAGGCCGTCTATGGACGTGAACCCAGTCGAGACGTCAGCTTCGGTCACCCGCGAAAAGAGCTGGCGTTTGCCCCGGACATCGTTCAGCTTCCACGCCAGCACGTTCCAGCGCAACAGCAAGAAGAAGAACAAGCGGAGCGCCAGTGAGGATTCCACACTAGCTACTGCTCCAGCGCCATCCACTCCTATCCAGTACGAGGATGGCCTTATTCCCGTTGTGGTCCCAGACACGATAGCAAACGAGAATGGCTACGAGAACAGCAGACTGGAGGGTAACACGGCAGGCGCGATGGGTGCTGGTACAAGTACACAGCATATTCTGCCGGCTTTCACCGCCCAGTCTCCCTTGCATCTGGCGGGGCCTTTCCAGTTTTCAGCTGGCTTTCCAGGCCCTTCAGGCACTTCAGCTCCTGCCTCCCCTCGCTCCCCTTCCAGGCTCTCTAAGCCCAATCCGTCCTGGCCGCCGATGCTAGTGTCACAGCCGCCGTCCCAGCAGTGGCAGCAACACGCGCCCCCCTCTGTGCCCATCGCGCCTTCCTCCCACCTGCCCCTTCCCATTGGGACGAACGCCCATCCGCTTCCGTCCATTTCGTCGTTTGCCTCGTTTCCCACTCCGTCCCTTCCCTATATTCCTGCCATTGAGTCTTCACTCAAAAACGACGCAAACAACAATTCACCTCATCCTCCCCTTCCTACAACCCAGCCGCATTTCCTCCTACGCGTCTTGTCCATGTCGGATTCGCGCCAAAAGCGCCAGCAGCACCAGCAGCAGGTGGACCGCGACGCCGCTGACGGGGCCAATGCCAGCACGAAGGACGCCAATCCCAAAAGAGAACGGGACGAAAAGGAAAAGGCCAAAAAAGTCACAAAGAAGAACGTCGTTGTCAACTCTGAACCTTCAATGTCAACGTCGACTTCGACCCCCCTCATCAACACCGCCATCCCGACCGAGCGCCTGCTGGAGGATGACTTTTTGCAGTCCTTGACCTTTTCGAAACGCGGAAGCCTCATGTTTGGCGGCAAACGCGCCTTTGCCTCGTCCGCCTCGGCTGCCTCTGTCGCGTCGACGCTGAACCCGTCGCCTCTTTCGTTCCCTCCCCCTCCCATGGACGTGCCTCCGCTGCCTCCTTTGCCGCCGCTGGCCCCGGCCGTTGAGCGCGAGTCGCTGCAGGTGCGCTCGCTCTACGCGTCGAGTCAGCCTGCTGCTGCTGAGGAGAACGGTCGTGGCAAGACCGTGACTGCTGCTGCTCCTGTGTATGGACCTTCTACCACTCCCTTGTCGTTGATGCCGACCACCCTGCCACTCGTCAAGACGGGCGTCTGCTGACTGCCGTGTTCCACCGCCGGTGCTTCTACCACCGGACATGACGTGAGAGTTTCAATATGCAGTTCCAATTCATTATTACAAAGCGAAGACAAACAAGAAAACGAGAAGAAACCCGAAGAAGACGAGACACACGAGACCAACGAAGAAACACAAATACCCGACAAGACAGTTGATGAACAACCACCACAAGTTGTCGAAGAATCCGACCAACAAGAACCGTCGCAAGACATCCCACAACCACCACAACCTCCACAACCTCCACGAGAACCGACACCACCCGACGTATCGTCTCTGTCCATCGCCGAACCGCCCGCGCAAACCCCCGCCTCCCCCGGCCACTTGCGTCCCGACGCCGCTGTGCGCGCCTCTGCCTCCAACAATGACGCCCGCACCTCCATCATCTCAGCCACCTCGGCCACCACCGCTTCGACGGGCATCGCATTGACCGAAGGAACAGAATCTTCGCTTTCGTTAGTGCCCACCACCACGCCCCAGCCGTCCGAGCCGCCGTCGCCCTACGATGCGCCAGCAGCGTCCACTAATACTACCACCTCTCCCACCTCATCCACAATTCCTATCCGGAACGCGTACGAGCTGGCCGGCGGGCTCGAGGACTGGGAGGATGTCGACGTTGCCGATGTCGACCGCTTTGGGTTCATCCACGTGCGCCGACCGCGACCAGGCACAGCAGCCACGGCCGGTAGTGGCGCCGACGCCGATGCCGACGAAGAGACGGTCAATGGGAACACCAGCGAGAAGAACAACAACAGCAGCAGTGGCGGCCTGGCTAGCGGCATTGGCCGTCGGTTCAGCCGCCGGCACCGCTCACCCACAGCGCGCCGTCTCAACAAACGCTCACACACCTTCAACACAGGCAACGGTATGGGTGCTCGCTCCGTCCACACCAGCCGTTCTACTTCCACTACGGCCACGGCCGCCGCTGCGGCCCGCTCCACCATCCGCTCTGCGGCCAACCAGCTGCCCCACAACAAGGACCGCCGTTGGATCGACGAGGCTGGCGAAATGCTGACGCTCGAGCCTGGTCTTACCGATATCGCCGAAGACGAGGACGCCGAACGTTTAGCAGATATCGTCAAGCGCAAAGAGTGGGAGCGTGCCGAGAAGTGGCGCCGCATGGCCAAGATGGTGCAGCACAACGAGGACGGCGGCAAGCCCATTGTAGGCACAGGCGCCGGCATGGACTTTGAGTTTGATCTGCAGCACCCCAAACTCGTCGAGCGCACCTGGAAGGGCATTCCCGACCGCTGGCGGGCGGCCGCCTGGTACTCGTTCCTGGCGTCGAGTGCACAGCGCCGGCGTGCCCAGCGGGTGCCGCCACTACCGCCTGCAGTGGTGGCACCGGCAGACACTACGACGGAAGGAGCAGCAGAAGGAGCAGTACCAGCAGCAGCAGCTCCTGCTGTCGCCGCTGCACCCGCCGCGTCTATCCTCGACGGCGGCGAGACCGAGGCACAAATCATCGCCGCTTTCCACCGTCTCCAGGACACCGCCTCCCCAGACGACGTCCAGATCGACCTCGACGTGCCCCGCACCGTCAATGGTCACGTCATGTTTCGCAAACGCTACCGTGGCGGTCAGCGCTTACTGTTCCGTGTCCTGCATGCCCTGTCGCTTTACTTCCATACGACAGGCTACGTCCAGGGCATGGCCTCGCTCGCCGCCACCTTACTTTGTTATTATGACGAAGAGCGCTGCTTCGTCATGCTCGTTCGCCTCTTCCACCTGCGCGGGCTCGAGCGTCTCTACGAGCCCGGATTTGGCGGGCTGATGGAAGCTTTGGGGGAGTACGAGCAGCAATGGCTCGCCCGCAGCAACCGCCGTGTCGCCCAGAAGCTGACCTCGCTTAACATTGACGCCACCACCTACGCCACGCGCTGGTACCTGACACTCTTTAACTTGTCGGTCCCCTTCCCCGCGCAGCTGCGCATCTGGGACGTCTTTATGCTGCTTGGTGATGCCGACAATGAGGCGCTGGGCGGCTCAAGTGGTCTTCTGTCATCCTCACGCCCGGGCACGCGCTCCAGCACACGACCGGGAACGGCCGCCACCACGAGACCGGGTACAGCGGTTACGGATGCCGGCACTGCTGGAGCGCCTCCTATAGAAATGTCCGCCACCGCCATGATCACCGCCAGTGCGCCCGCCCCCACCGCCAGCAAAGCCAACCTGGCCATCCTGCACGCCACCAGCACCGCCCTTATTGACGGCCTCCAGGAAGTTTTGCTGGACGCCGACTTTGAAAACGCCATGAAGGCCGTGACCTCGTGGGTGCCCATCAAGGACGAGGACCTGTTGATGAAGGTCGTCCTCGCCGAGTGGAAGCGCTATCAGAAGAGGAAGGCGAGGAGGTAGCCTTCTTAACGACGAAGATGTAGAGAGAGAGAGAGAGAGAGAGAGAGAGAGAGAGAGAGAGAGACTAGACTGGAGCAACTTGACGGTACCAACGATCATTTTGATTTTCATTTGTTTTGCTTTCTTTTGTTGTGTTTACTTTCTTTACAAGCGCTCTGCCACGACGATGAGAAGGCTTCACGGAACGCGTTCCACGACTTTGACGTCATGTTTCTTTTGTTTTTTCTTCTGCTTTCTACTTTTTTTTTCCCTCTTTTGTTTACTTGTCTCGTTCTTTCCTTTTTCACTTACTTTTTATTCCCCCTTATAGCATTTCGAAATATCCCCTACAAGATACCCCCCGGATTACTTTTTTCACATTACAATATTATATATACTTCACAGCAGCACAACATTTTTATTTTTATCTTAGTTTTTATTCTTATTCTTCCTCTCAATACCATTCCTTTTATCTTTAAATAAAGAGAAATTTGCCATTAATATTGTCTGCCAAACTGCCGATCATCGCAGCCTCCCGTTCTCTTAAAGAATATCTCCAGTGACGCAACGGCCTGCTGCCCGTTTGTTTGACAATTGTCCTCATGTGCCTTTGCGTCTCGTATATGCACGGGGAGCTTTCAAATTAAACAAAGAGATGCCCAAAACAAGCTCTCTCCCATATCTCCTCTTTCCAAAAAGGTTGCAACCGTGTATGCCTTTTTTGCTTGTGCATGTTTTGATTTCACAATATTGTCTATTATTCTACATCTGATCTGCTGTGCCGCACGTTGTATGCTGTATGCCTTTGGGCTCATCTTCAACGTCGACAGAGTGCTGCATCCGTGCGTTCGTGTCTTGGTGCTGTGCGCATGTGCGTGCACCTCTTTTACAACTCTGCCTTTTTTTTATACCAAAAAGAGGCTTGTGCCGCTGGTGTCGTGACTGCCCTCGTTGCCGCCTGCCGTCCGCTTGTCGGCCTTATTCTCGCTTCTCTTACTCTCTACGGTCATAAAAATAAGATGCCCTGCAAATCATTGTGCATGGATCGCCAACGCGCGCGGCCCGTCTTCTCCCTCTCGCCATTCCAGTCAACCCTGTCAACCTTGCCAACCTCTTTTTTGGGAGGCATGCATAAATACTTCATGGCAAAAGAAGAATAGCAAATAGCAGTTGGGAGGCGTAGATGTTAAAATACGTAAAAGATGACAAGGCAACTGAAGCAGAATGCACGAGCCAACAGAACAGCATCGTTCATGCGCATCCAGCTGCGCCGCATACTCTTGAGTCTGCATGGCAAAAGCTTCTAGAGCACAACGACGTATGTTCCCCAACACGGTCGCCCGGCATAAAACTTTTGTCTTGTTCGAGCCCAATGCAGCCCCAACAGAAATACAGAAACAAAGCTCATAGTGAATACATAGTGTTCCAAGGCGACCCAAAAGAGAGGCCCAAATTGCATGCAGGAATATAACATGCAGATGCAGAATAAGATTGGAAGGAAACAGTCCAAAAGCGGGTGAGTAGAAGTTTATGGTGCTTCGTGGTGCTGTGCCGTATTTCTTTTCGTTTTATTCTGTTCTCTTTCTCTCTTTCTTCAGTGCCTAGTCTTCCCTCCCTCCGATCTCCCTCCGCCCCCCTCTCCTTTGTCTTTCGCATCGCGTCGATCCCTTCCCGTGTGCGGCTGTTCCGTCCACTCTCCTTCTTGGGCACTCTGACCTCTCGCTTGTCATGTCTTCTTTAGCTGTCTGTTAGTTGCTCGGCTGATGAAGCGTTTCCCTCCATCCTCCCGCCCGCCCGCTTATACCGTAGCCCGCTCACTAATTTTTATTCTATAACTTCGCTAGATGCTGCCGAGCCATCGATTTCTTCTTCTGCGAGGTTATTTAATCAATTAAGAGGGTGCCATGTAAGACATGAACCAACAGTCCTAACGATATTTCAAGGCCCGCACGCCTCAATATGGCCATTCCGGACAATATGGATGCACTTATCAAATGATAGAATATGACAGAAGATGAGAAAGAGTGCCAAAAAAAGACAAAAAAGTGTTTCCCGAACCTCTTATGCAGTCTGGAACAGGAGTGTCATTTACACAAATCCAAGTCCGGCATTGCCATCTTCCCTGTTGCGGACGAGTGCGGGCATGTCTTATTTACTTCGCGACTCTTTTCAGACAGCTCCGCTACTGAGTACACCCACACATTTATTCACTTGTCCTTTGTGGATAGAGTCGAGACACATCTATCAACTCGTCCACAATGAAATCAATACTAGAGAAGGAAATCGACGGAATAGACGACGTACATTAGCATGATATGCCATTCGTCGCCACAACCACACTTGCAGTCCAAGTCTTGCCCCTTCCCCCCGCAAGACTATTTTCTCCCGAGCCACGACCTGCATAAGTAGCACGAACTTTCTCTTTCGGTCCTCGGTCTGTCCGTATGCTCTGTCCCGGTTCGGGCATGGCGCAGCCTTGCCCGGTGTGCACCTCTAAGAAGGAGGCCTCATCTTCACAGTTCGCTAATATGCCAAAATAGGTGTGACAAGGCTCTTCTTCTTTTCGTTTTCCTTCTCGAATAATATATCCTACCACCTTTTCCCTCTTCTTTAGGTTCATTTTGCTTCTTTTCTCATCGGAATATGGAGGGTCAAGGGAGACTGGCCGCCACCCCGATTCGGAGTATTTTTCCACACGTTCCACGTTTGTTAGTCGTTTAGCTCCACCAAAATACCACAAAGGTAGATGGATACATGCCAAATTCGAATGAGGAAACTATTGTCGACATCAAGTGGATGTCAAAAGGCGAAAAACAATCTCGATGCTCTTAAGACTGTAAATTGGCTACCCGAATAGGCTTTGAGAAAGGAGATGACATGCCGCTTCGGTCTAAATGTTCTGGTTTTTCAAAATGGCCATTGGCATCTAACTTGTTGCGATCTAGGTGCCCTCCTAAAAAAAAAACGACATACGACATCATGGCCCGTATCGCGGCCGGTTACTGCTGAGAATCCTGCTCGTCAATCACGCCCACATGTATTCCTCCACATCTGTTCCGGCCCGCTGCCGTAATTTCCAATAGTGTGCGGACACCAAATGGGTCAAGGTGAGCTTTGACTACCAAGTATAGGATAGTATAGAGAAATAGGTATACGAGTACGAAGTATATTGACATCGTATCTTGTGATGGTCTAGCTCGCTCCATGTAGTATGCCGAGCAGGTATGAGGCCATTGGGTAGGGCATTCGCTTAGCAGACACTATCACAGTCAAGATGTGCTCCTCACCGAAACAGCGGGTGCACTTTCATCTTTTCCTGGGACACCTGCAAATGCCGGGTCAGTCTCTGACGTCCATGACTCTTGCTTGACATTCTGTCCTTTTTGCCACTTGTTGCTTTTTTGTCGTTTACTTGGTTGCAGCTCCTTTGTTGTCTCGGCTGCTTTGGGCGTCTTGGGGTCGACCTACTGCAAGCTATTTGCATGAAAAAGCTAAGACATTGTCGGAGCCGAAGACGTGGTAGGGTACTCAGACAAAGAGGGTTAGATCCAGCTCTCAGAAGAAAATAAAATGTTCTCCTAATGTATTATGGGAAAGGAGCCCGGCAGGCAGGATTACAGACTCGTTCGTCAACATCAAAACGGTCGCCGAAGAGAGGACGGCGAGCACTCGGCACAAAGAAGGGCCCACCGGAGTGAGACATGCCCGGTCTTTCAGGGTAAGCTACGGCACCACCGGGCGGCCGTCACGGGGCGTGCTTTGATATTTGGATAGCTGTGGTTCGTACGCCTTTCCGAGATATACCGGAGACAGGAAGGTCCACGACAATTTACACCACGATTCAGGGTCCATTTGTCAAGACTTTTTATACAGCCTCAAGACAATTTCGACTTCCTCCACAAACAGCAGCAAATCTTTATTTCTACAAGACGGTGGCTTTCTGATAAGAGTCCATTTCTCAATTAAACATTCTCCATAAATACGTGAAGAGCGTTGCCCATCGCCAACCTAGTGACGTCGATGTGGTGCCCACTTGCTTCTTTCGGAAGGCGCGCGCGGCCGGCTCGGACCACTAACACGGTTCGGGCAACAACACGCCAAACCAGTGCCTATTTCAACACCACAGCAGTGGATGCCCTTTAAAGTCCTCGCGGGCGTCTAACTCTGTAGAGCCTGGCAAAGCGCAGGAAAGACCCCTAAACGGGTCAGTTTTTAGGCAAGTTTAACTGCTTCCAGCAGTGGTGAGGACCGCGAGTCGTCAGTGGACATTGTAGACTCTACAAGTAGAACTCTGTGGGTTTTGCTGTATTTCTGTATTGGGAAGGCACGCTGAGAACGTCCACCAAGGCAGACAGACGATACATATTGAGATATTCTACTAAACGGAGCCTTGCTCATTTCTGTCTTTTTTTCCTTGATGAGTTCTCATGTCAGTATTTGGTTGAAAGTGAAATTCCAGAAGCTAGAAACTCACAACCCGACACAGTGGCTTTAATCGTGGTTGGCAATATCTGTAAAACACCGGGTCGTTTATTGAATATGGCTACCCTCAAACAGGCAAGCTGCCCACTGGTTTTCAGCGACGGGGCATCTGGGCCTTAACCCAGGTTGAGGTTGGGCCCTTTCTTTGGTTTTCAGATATCATAAAAATTAGATCTTGAGATGTCGTATCACTTACATCTTCTTTTGGACATCTAGCGTTTTCTCCATATGCATGTCATGTCACGGTTGGGCCCAAAGGCATTTGGCAGTAATCTATCTTTGTCTAGATCCATCTCATGTGGCATCCATTGCCCGACTCTCTCGGTTTTTTCTTCTTGTGCCTCTTCTTTTAATTTATTTCCGTGTTTTTCTTTTCTCTTTTCTCGTCTTCATAGACGCCTTCCTTCCACAAACGGCTGCATGATGCGCGACCAGCCCCGGCGTATCTACCTTGAAGGAGCAGCAGCTGAACTGTATGTGTAAACACATCAACATAGACCCCGGCCTGTCTGCTCCACGCCTCCTGTTACAGTCCTGTCAGCTCTTGTCTTGTTGATGTCTTGCACGTCTCTATCCTTCCGTCTGGCAAACTTGCATTGCATTTGTCCAGCCCTGGCCTGGCCTGGTCGGGTTTGGTGTGTTTATGTGTCGTGACCAAGGCGTGCCAGCCTCCGTATTCGCTTGCAGCGTACCATTGCATGGCACTATGAAAACAAGCGCCACAACAGACTGCGCTGCGTGCGTGAGAAAAGATGGGGGAAAATGTATCTTCAAAAAAGCAAATAAAAATGTACAGCCAGAAAGTAGCGGGGGAGAATGCAGAATTTTTCTTTCTCGTCTTTCTCCTCTTTTTTTTCAGAAGCATGCCAAAGTTCCTTGTCGTTCTTCTCGATTCTCTTCGTTCGATTTTCAAGCCATAAAAATCAAACAGATGCAAGCTGTATGGGGTCGTATGTAAGGGCCCTAACAAACCTGGTTGGGCCTGGCCCTGCTTTCCGACAAACAAGTTTGTGTACGTTGTAATGAACGGAGCGATTAATTAACCTTCCCGATATCTCTTTCACCTTTTCCTCCTTCGCGTGTGGCCATGTGTGGCCCCCTAGTTCTTTGCCGATGCCTTGCGTCCTACAATCGACAGTCTTTCAACGGAGACAAAAGGGGTTATGAAAGAAGCGGTAAACAAAACAGTTCAAAACTCCTCAAACCGAAACTTGGCGCCAACATGGCAAACCATCCGTTGCCTGTAGTGTATGCAGCCGATCTACAACGCAGATTCCCCTAGCCGACCTTTCATGAGGCCAGTTTGCATTCGTTTATTTATCTTGAGGTTTCTCACATCGTGTTGCTCACATTTCCTCTTTTTGAATAAAAAACAAACTTGATACAGGTATGATAGTTCCCAGACGCCGTACATGCACATACATGTTCAAGTGAGAATGCTTGTTCCCATTTTGGAGGGGAAGGATCGAAGCAGGGGGGTGCCAGGAATGGAACACTTCCCGTTCGGACCTTTTCAGCGGTAAAAGAGTTTGGTAAGGTCGGCGATGAGAGTGTATGTACCTACGATACAACTCGATACAAGTTACGGCGGAGAAATCACGGATTATTGCATATGGATAGCAACAAAATAGAGTGAGAGATCAAGAGAGAGACTTTTCAAGTGTTTCAGGTTGTGGCCGCATCGGGCCAAGCGCAACGTCGGGATGACCAGGACCCTTGTCTGAAGACCAAAAGCTGAGGGGCAAGGTGGTGGACAGCCCAAAAGAGGCGTGAAAATACCAACCGAGAATGCTACCCTGCTGACGACGATATGTGCTCCATATGTGTCTCCATTTTGAGCTCCATATTTTTCTTCAGATGTCCTCTCCGGTCTACAAGTCTCGAAAAAGTCCAGGATGTCGAAGAGGATCTGTTTTCTTTTCTTTTTTTTTCAAGAACTCAAAGAAAAAGCACGCCACAGTGACGGTTGTGCTCCGTATTCGTATCTCACAGACATCACAGAGGAGACCAAAACCGTCATGTGGAAGGTCTGTTGTGAGCGAACAAGACCAGGGACCCTGTCTAGAGCTGAGTCTGGGCCGGCCCTTTTCAATTCTCCTTGAACTCTATCACTGGACTTCTTACGATTTTCGTGCGCTTTGAACAAATGTCAGCAATGACTCTTTTATCTGAAAGAAGAGGAACTAGTAACCGAGCCGGGGAGTTCTTGGCAGGGACGAGTGTCTTGTTGACTCGCTCATCAATGACATATCCAGACAAGTCATCATGTAAGATCCACAAAACGATGCCAGTGCTCAAATACTCAAAAAAAGCAGAGGCCAACACACCAACGGAGCACTCGGTATTGCATCGCCTGCTGTCGATCGGTCTCAAGCTACGACGTCGTTCTGTCCCATCCCAAGAGAGTTGCACTTGTCCCTCTCTCAATGGGCTTGTCGTTGAAGGGTGTGGACCCCAGAGGCCCGGCAGCATCCCAAAACCGGACAAGTACGGAGTGGTGTGTACTACGGTGTGCACAAAACAAAACAAGGGAATAACAACGACTGTGATACGTGTTTGGAGACTGGCCGCCCCTAACCCCCGGCCTCCAGCGGTCTTGCTTTCCTTTTTGTTGACGACAGGACAAGGTGAGTTGGCGCCTGGTAGGGTTACAATAAAGGAAGACGAGGAGGAGGGGGGCCGATGCACCAAAGGGGAAAAGGGGAAAGCGCAAAATGCTACCAGGACACAGCCCGGAGCCATGCGAGGTAAGAGAAAAGAGGGAAAGACAGCAAGCAAGTCTTGTCGTTCGGCGTCTTTCTAAGTTGAGAAAAGGATCACGCAAAATAAAAGTCAGATAATAATATGTGAGATATTAAGTTCGGCGGCTGGTCGTCTCAAAAGTTGACAATGAGGCTGGAGGTGCACGTGCCAAGTGTGTCCATGTAAATGAGCTGTGAAGTTCTCTCAAAGAAGAGTTTACAAAACCAGACAGAGTGTTCACAAACAGCACGTAAAAGTATGAAGGGGCGAGGCGTTTTTGCACTGTATCAGCTTCTGCAGCAGCCATGCACTTTGCCGCAGACATACTCGCTTTCGAATACAGCGAAAGCGAGCTTATGCGGCTTATTGCATAGTTTTGAATCTTTGCCGGCCGCCAGAGTGTTTGTCTGTGGCGTGGCCGTAGTTCTGGCTCTTATGTTCTGTTCCCATTTCCCTTCATATTTCCGCTCAAGGCAAACTTGCTTCATAGAATGGAGCTCTCTTTTCTTTTTTCACTTCGTTTTGCTTACACCCTCTCTCATTCTACTTGTCGATCAGGTCATCTCAACCAAACCTTTGCCAACAATGGCTCGCCATGGCGCACGACATCACACCCCATTATGCTCGATATGTTTCCTGTAGTTATGTGTATATGTGGCCTGCTTGAGCACGGGTCAATTTTACAAGTGCAGTGAATGGATATAAATTTGCAGTAGATAACTGTATGCAACGCACTGTTCATTCTGTCCTGTGACCTTTTGTGACGAAACAAGTGCCGGATTGAGATACAATAGCGAGATAAACTTATACAAAAAAGTGGACGAAATACATGGCACAGAAAATCAAAGATGCGGCTCTACAAATTTAAGTTGTACAGGTGTCCTTTCTATTTTTGACGATCTCCAACTGCAGTTGTCGTTTGATTGTCTACACATAAAAGTTGCGAGGGCTGCATATTCGGTAAGAGTCCACCAGGTGAAACTATCAGGTTTGGAGAAGGTAAGATACTCTACATGCGCAGCAAAGCAAAGACAAAGAGGACAAACCTTAAGTTGGTTCACCAAAACTGTTTCATTTTTCTGCTAGATTTTTTGAGACATGAGCTATTTCAGTAAAGGAAAATAGGAGAATGGCCATTCGAGAAGCGGTCTTCACAATTCCGAGTGCATTCGTAATCGTGCATTTAACAGTATCTTCTTTGCCCTACGACCACATTGCTGCCTACTCGCCCTCTTTTATATTCTCGGTGCCGTACGGAGAATAGAAAGCTCCGTGTGTACAAAGTCGTACGTCTTTTACATTTCTGTTTCTGCTTTCATGCTTCTTTTGCTCATGTGGAACAGAAACTCGGGGAGGAACGGCTTCTGGGATGCCCGTCGGTGTGGCGCCGGAGGAATGAAAAGGCAAAAAGATGGTGGGCAGGAGGTCGACATGGGAGCATGGCCAACCTTATTTTATGATTCAGGTTTTTTGTCTTCCCAGAAAACGGGTTGTTGTGATACAATGCCTGCAGCAGAGACATCTCGTGGTTCTCGGGGTGGTTGGAGATTAAACATTGAAAAGATAAATAAAATGATAAAATAAACATGAGTATGAGTCTGAAAATCGAGGCTTGACATCGATTGTCAGTGTTTTGGAATAGTTTAAGCTTGTCGTCTGCCACCCCTCTTCTCGGCCTGTTTGTTTTATTTACTTCCCTTTACAGATCTGTCAAGAGTCACAGTGATAGTCTCATAAAATGCAGGTCGTCCGTTTCGTGTTGTATATTGTAGATCACAAGCGTGAGGGTATGCTTTGATTCTATTTCCCATTTTTATTCTCCTCCCATTTCTCCATCATCACTCATTTTAGACCAAAAAAAATCAAGCCTCGATTTATTCCATCTTGCCCATGTTGTCTTTCCCGCTTTCTGTACCCTGTCCTGTGTTCAGTGCGTTGCCGATGCAGATTTCGGTGTTTCCCCCAGCCGACGCACGGGCCATCCTTATTGTATTTCTTATTTTATTTTACGCTTTTGTTCACAACTCTCACTCCATGTTCCCTGGGCTATTAATACGACTGTGACACTCTGACGATGAATGGTCGCCGCGAACTGCAGACACACCAAAATAACAATGACCACACGGTCAACGTTGCTTTCGCACACCATGCAGGGCCTGTCTGGCTTGGAGGCGATCGAAATAAATCAAACAAAAGGGACAGAGAAATAAGAGAGAACAAAGGGTTCAACCGCCACAGTATTGCGCAGTTGATCATTCCCCACGCCGTTACCATATGCGCTCTCCACGAGTATTATGCTTTTCCCACTTGAATATCAGAATACACACGGACCACTCGTCCTCATCCTATGATGTCTCAGCCGCCCACCGTTGTCGAGTCTTTTGTTGTCGAGCCTTTTTTTCCTCCATCTTTTCCCCATCCAGCTGTTTTACTCTGCCAGACCCCCGCTCAAGCCCAGCTTTGAGCCCCCCATCTTTGTACCTAAATCCGTCCATCACCCTCCATTCTTTGTCGGCCTCGTCACCCGTTCGTGCACGGCGAACGGTCGGTACCAAGGTTCGCAGGGCCCTGGACCCTTTCCACTTGTGTCTGTCTTATGAGTGTCCTCTTATGGGTGGAGGGTGGCATGAGCTGTCTCTTTGGTCCTTTCTGGTCTTTTTGGCCGTTTTGGCCTCTTCAACCCTTTCTTAGACCCGGGATTGGGCAAAACAGTCGCCAGCCTCTTCTTGTTCGCTTCCCGCTTTCGGCCTTATTGTTTTATTTTTAACCTTGCATTGCCGCGTTACCTACACCGTAAATGCAACTCTACTTGACCATTGCTTTCTTTACACTTATCACCGTATGAACAGACTCGAAATAACCGACTGTAGCTATTATTCGGGATGAACTATGCATAAAGTCTGACGCGCCGGCGCTTGCAGACGACAAGAATAGTTCGTATATAAGAAAAATAAAAAGGCAATCGAAGAGAAAAGACAAGGGCCCTTGCCGATACAATTAAAAGGTTGGCGGCCGGTGTTTAACGGCATGTGATGAATCGGGGCCGGCAGTGGATCGGTGGTAATGCGGGAGAGATGTGTGAAAGGAAAGCTAATGCAGGTTTATGTCTTTTTGACTTATTTCTTGTCAACCATCGTTTTTATTTTAAAAATTTTAAAATATTTTTCTGCCAAAACGAACGTCTTTTTTTGTAAAAAAAAAAATTAAATTAAAAAAAAAAGAAGAATAAGAAAAAAAGAAGAAGAAGAAGAAAGAAAACAAAAAATAGAGAAAATAAGAAAGTGAATAAGAGAATATATTTACCGAATTGGACGACTGATAAGTTCCAAAGAAAGATAGATTGAGACAGCGTCTGTGTTCTCTAGCCAATACACCACAAATCTCTCATCGACTCGTAAGAAGATGCACTACACAAATGCGACAGTATGCAGCCATGCACAGCAATGTCGCAACCCGCCACCACCAGGACAAGAAGGACGTAAAGAAAGAACAACCCGGAAAATAACACATCGAACAGGCACACAAGAAACACGCAAAAGACAAAAAATACAAAGGGCACAGTGCACAAGAACACAGAATGTCTTAGTCAAACACCATGTGCCGGGCTGTCTCACTGTTTGTTTTTCTTTCCATGCTTCTTTTTTTCCTCTTGTCGTTTCTTTTTCTTCGACCCTCCTATTTCCCGCGTGCTCGTCACGACTGACAAAACTCGGTCAGAGTCATACTTGTACACGTTCCCCTCGCGTCGTTGGTTGTCTTGCCGTCGCGTGTCGCTGTCACCGATCCTCCAACGGCCAAGCCAGATTGTGGAGCGCGTTTTCTTTTCTTTCCTTTTCTTGCTTTTTTTCCTTCCTTTTACAACAGAGCTTTCTTTACTTCTTCCTCTCCAATCTCCTCCACCTGCCTTGCCTGCCGCATGGACCAACGGCCTGGTCAGGCTGGCCCGGAATAAAAAAGGCGTTAAAGCAAGACATCCTGCGTCTCGCGTCCTTGCGCCCTGCGTCCTGCGTCCTGCGCCGGTTTTATTTTGGCGGGCAATCGGGCAATCGACATCCCATCTTGCGTCTCCGGCGTGATGCGTGATGTGATGTGCGTTGTACATCTACTCCATACATATGTACCTAAAATAGGGGCAAGAAAAGGGCGATACGCGTCCAGGATATATAGGAGAAGTGACAAAAATACGGAGCCCCCAGCTGTCGCGCCTTTGATATTCTCTCTTCTTCCTCTTTTGTTTGTTGTTGATGACGGCCAAGGCATGCAGTTGGGCCGATTTTCTTCTGTGCGTGCATTTGTCCAGTGGTAGTGCAGTTGCAGTGCATATACAGTGGGCTGTCCTGCATATCGTTTGGTTGTTTTTTGTCCTTTGTTGTTTGCCATCCGTATCTGAGGTACTTTCTGTTTCTTCTCCCTTGTCTATTTTATTTGTTTTTGATTTCCAATATTCCTGTGACGATTACTGTTTATACGAAGTATGATGTTCCTTCAATGCATCCTCATTTTCTCGTTCTTTTCCCTCTTCACCATTCCTCCCTGCCGTCCTTGATCATTTCCTCTCTTCCCCCTCCCATCTGGGGAGAAGCTCGTTTGGTAGCTCGTTGCCTGTTTAGGTGACTCCAAACGAGCGTTGCCGTTCCTCTCGCCCTCTTTTGCTCTCTCCTGGACTTTTGGAGCACTTTTGGAGCACAAAGACTCCGCTGCATCCTGGGTGCCCTTTCTCTTTTCAGCGATTTCTGGCGAGGCTTTCCGGGCTTTCTGCAAACGATCTCTTCTCCTCCTTCTCACCTTGGATGGCTTGATACATGTGGATGGAGAATGAAGAACAATAGCGCGTTCCAGACGGACGCCTCCGTAATCGACTGGCCGTTGGCTTTCCTTATCCCTGCTAGTCTCATTTTTTGTCCAGTTTTTTCTGCTTTTCAGTCTCGTCTTTTTGAACTTTGAGCGCTCTTTTTCTCTTTTTGTGCTGGCTCCATCGGCTGGGCTTCAACGTCGAAGCTAAAACCGCGGTTTGCCCTGCCCATGTGCTCGTCCAGGTGTGCTCGTGCCAACAGCGCTCGCTTTTGGCCCGTTTTGTCCTTTCTCACTGCACATCGGACATGGGTCTAGGGTCGATCAGGGGAATTTTGGATGGAGAAAGGGAGGGTGAGGCACTGAGGAGCAGTGAGGAGGCCTGACTGAACCCGGACCTGGACCTGGGGCGGCGTCACAGGGAAACAAATGTGGATACTGACAGGCCTTTCAATGATTTCACGAACTCTTTTGGACTGTTCATGTGGCACGGTGCGATCTTTGTCTTTGATTTTTTTTGACTTTTTTTTTGTTGCCTGTGAGGCTTTTCAATTTCCTCGCCCAATTCTTGCCTGCCATTTCCTCCTGCCCACACCCCCAGAGCCATGGCCGGCTGCCGCATGGTTTCACCCATCCAGCCCTGATCGGACTGTTGTAACCTTTGGGAGGTATCGGGCAAAGTCGGTGGCTGGCCTGGACCTGGCCCTGGCCGCTTGAACTGGCCGCGTTCCTTTTCTTGCTCGTTATTGACTGTTGTATCTGGCCGTACGAGTTAACGAGAACGACTTTGATGATTTTCCCGCGTGCCTTTATCCCGTGACAATGTGACGATACAACGTCGCCTTGCTCGTTTAATGTTTATGATTTAGCTGATGTTGATATTCTGACGGTCATACAGCCTGTGTAATTCCACCACTGAAGTAGCGTTGTGACATATCTACGGAGTAAGGGTACATGAAGTGTCACCATAAATACGTGACATAACATGTACATATCTTGCCGTGCTCAACCGTTTCTTTTTACCTCCCCTCTTTTACCTACGCCGGGCCCTCTTTTGGGCCTCGATTTGGGCCTCCAGGTCGCCATTCTGGCCTCGCGTTTTTGGCTCTGGCCCTCTCTTTTTGTTTTTGTTAATATATGGCCTGGGCAATAACGAAATAAAAATAAACAACAAGACTCAAGTAAAAAGAGAACCTAACCAAAGGCACGTCTTTTCTGGCCTCCCGCCATTTCCGCGTCTGCTTGTTCCGTGGTTCACAATCCCACCACACAACAATATTCCGGGGGAACCATCCGATGACAACGCGACAGCACACAAAATTTAGAGTAAAAAATAGCTAAAAAGACTGGCCGTTCCGACGTCCTGAGTATTGCTGGTTTTTCGGTTTGTCTGCAGGGAGGTGCTTTTTATCCAACGGCAGCCTTTCCTATCTGACAACCACCACACCGAAGAGGCTAAGAGACCCGCGTGTGCTGCACGATGAAATTGGCAAGGACTTTAGCAGGTGAAAAAAGCGTGGCATCGGTGTGGAGGGCGGACCAACTTGCTTTTTTGATGTTTCGTTTCGAGTTTTTTTTCTAGCTCTTTGATTTGTCCATTTTGTCAATCCTTCTCGTCTTCTTTCTTCTTTTCATCTTTGTCACTGTTTCCCTTTCCGAATATTCGTAACTTTATCCTTGTTTGTTTGTTTCTCTTTTTTCTTTTCTTCTCTCACCATTTCTGTTCACATCTCCAGCGAAATGCTGTTATCAGGTGAGACAAAGGGATCGTGGCCTGGTTAAGAGAATTGGTGTTGGTATTCATAACTCATGTGCAATATGCTGTATTTTGTGTACGAGGTAAGTCCCTCATAAAATGTGTGCATCTGTATATGTCAATACTTGCTAAGAAACTTGCCATACAATAAATATATCATATTCTCCATCGCGGTGCTCATGGTCCGTGCAACGGGAAAGTACGCCGAATTGCAGACTCGTTGCTTCCTCAAAAGACAACCCACAACCCACCTTTCGAGGCGAGCTAGCGCACACCTGGGGCCATGAAAAATAGGAATGAGCTCGAAACGCACACAAGAGCCACAGCCCAGGAATCCAGCTATGGAGCAGGACCCAACCCCTAGCAGTTGCAGGCGCAAAGGGTCCGCTCCTGCCCCCTTCATCTCTCTTGGTCGCCGGTCGTCCCAGACACGCGCTGTGTGGTCTCCGTCTTTCCTAATTGGGCATTTGTTTGGCTAGGGACATTCTTTTCTTCTTTTTGACATCGTTGGCGTTTTGCGACTTTTTGTACTTGTATCTTTGTCGGCGTCAATCGCTTTCTTGTGCTTCTTTGTCCCTTCCAATATATTGATTGCCAAGTGGAAACTAAGTACAGGTACTATTGCAGCCTCGTTGGCTCCTTCCTTTCGACGAATTATCCTTTAATATGCCCGCCATCGTGCCTGCCTGTAAACACCCCCTTAAATTCATAAACAGTGATCGCTCTTTCCGCAATGCGCAACGACAACCACACACAGTAGGACAGGATACTTTCGTAGGATACTTGTACTTACCCGTTTCGTGCTGACAGAGATCACTGCAGATTCCCAAATCGCCGCCTGTGGATTCCGCAACTGCAACCGCCGCCGCCACGCCACGCCAGCTCTTGCCCTTTCCGCGGACGCGCGACAAAAGTCTCCAAAAAGGGCGCTTTCTCAAACAGGCGGAACAAGACACACTCAACTAACACGAATACTAACCCGCCAAAACAACACATCTCCGCACTGCAAGCTAACTGGCAACTGCTGGACTGCCCCTTCCTCCACCCATGCACATGCCTTTGCGGAGGAAGGAGCTCCCTTCAGTTACGACGTAATCATGATCCTTGCCCTGTAGGCCAGCCTCAGCTTTGCCCAACCTGCCAGACACGAACTGGGATGCACATCTTCTGACGCCTCACACGCCTCAGACTCCTTGCACATACACAGTACAAAGTACGGCGCAGCAAGCCACGCATCGAGCGCGCATCTTGCAAGGTTTTATCCCTTTCTTTATTACGACATACGTAGTTTGTGCTTTTGCACCGAGTACGACCACGCCGCCGCCACTTTTACCTCCACTACTCAGTAAGATACACTCTCTTTTCTCTCTTGGCCTGCCTCTCGTGCTTGCTCGCCGCCATGGCCGCCACCCGCTTGGGCCAAGCCCGAGCCTGGGATCCCCGGTGACAACCACGGTGCATATGGATCTCATGCACTTTGTCTATCTTACGAGCACGGAAAGCAAATAAGACCTAGCTGCCACTCTGCTGCACATTTCTGCAACTCTTCCCAAGCACAAAGCACGAGAAGACGAGATGATGTGGGCAGCAGAAGAGCACAGAACAGGCCTCGCGTCGCCCAGTCACTCATGGCAGATGCCAAAATCCCCAAACTCCCAAGCGACGCACAAAGCCATGACGAGTACGCCGGGACGTGCAGCCTCTGCAGAGCGCGAGAGGCGGTTTGCCGTATGCAAAGACGTCGTGGAAGATCCAATGCCTGTCCTGTCCTGTTCTGTTCAGGCCGGCAGGATAGCGCCAACTGACACCGGCGGCGCATTTCTTTGCTGCGGTGCTCATCCACATTTCCTGTACACATTGTAAACTACTCGTATCTTGTGGGCACAGCGTATTTTTTAGACTCGAGATTTTTTGTGTATTCTACTTTACCCTCCTTCCCTCCCACTCTTCTTCTCAGGCGCTGGCCGCGTCTAACAGCCGCATTGCACCCGCCTTTTGCCCTTTTTTTATGTTGTGCACGTCTACGGCACGGCGAACAGGTCATGGCTCAGCTTTCAACAGCGGCCCGCACTCTGTTTCTACGAAGTATTATTCTTTTACTTTCTGTCTCTGTGTCTCTGCCTCTTTTTCTTGTCCTGTTGTTTATGCTTTCCCTTTCCCCATCCGTGTACTTACACGCCCCCTCCCCTCTCGCTCTCACCCCCTCTCCCATCCACTCCCATCTCGCCTCCTGCCGGGTACGTCGTTTACGCTGAAGGGATCTGCTCCAGCATCCTTGTCAACCGTCGTCCGTCTGCCTCCGTCCTCCAAACTCGACACAAACTGACATCCAGCTCAGGTGCCTCCACTAAACCGACTTGGAACTAGGGCTGCCGAACGCACCCTTTCTCTCTCATGGACCCAAAAACATAAAACAGATAATAAACGGCCAGGCCTGGCCTGGCCACAACTGCTCTCTCACCAACCCACCCCCCTGCCCCCTTCTTTCTGTTCCCTTGTCCCTCCTCCTCCCCACAACGACAGCTCGAAACCAGCCTTGTCTCTCCCGGTCGCGTGGGAAACTTTGGAGTGGCCGCCAACAGCGGCGGTCGTTTAAAATAGGAAAAAGGCAACAGGAGGGGGTTCCAGATACACACACATAAGGAAAATAGATAAAAGGATCACGCAGAGAAACCCAAAAGGGAATAAAAGGAAAATAAGAGGGGCAAGTGACAGGACAAGGTTTGTAACGAAAGACAAGAAAAGAGGAAAAAAACGCAAAGACGAGAAGATGACCGTAAAGAAACAGAACTGGACAGAAGGCCGAAGACACAAAACGAGGACAGCTCTTACGAAAAGGCCGAAAGAAGTATTAGTTGCAACACGAAGAGCCCTCTCCATTCTCCGTCCCCGGTCCACAGTCTGTGTCTTTCCCTTGCAACTTTGAACTTGCATAACCCTCTCATCGCTGCGCCTGTCGTCAACTTGCGTTTCTCTCATCCGCATCTCTCACTCTATTTTGCTTTCGTTGCTTGACTCTTGCGTTCCGCCGTATGCTCCATTCTCACCACACCCCCTCTCCCTTCTCTCTACCCCCTCCCCTTGCCATGCTTCTTCACCCTGGCAAGTAAACCCACCGCCGCCCGCCGTCCTCAACTCGTTCTGCCTCGCCGTCTGTGTCTCTTTTGCCTCCCTCTACCCCTGTTCTTGGGTATCCTGTATCACACTCTTTGTATCTAAGCCCAGCCCACAGAAAATCAACATAACCCGACCTACCGGCGGCAGTCCGTGCTGCCTCGCAGTCCTTGTCCATTCTCGGTCGGGTCTCTGGCGTCTTTTCTCCGTGCCACACGTTCTCGTTTGTTCGTTTCTGATATTATTATTTTCTTTCCTCTTTTATTTTTTTCGTTGCATTGTCACCTCTTCGCTCCCCGATTCATACACGCCCCTCCGAATACTCCGTCAAAGCCCTGCCAAAACGACAGGCCACGGTACATAGTAGATCGCCAACACTGCCCTTTTCTCTCACATCGGCTGTCAACCTGTCTGTTCTTTTTTCTTCTGCTTCTCTCCTGGTCCCAGCGCCCAGTGCATGGACCAGGTCAAAAGGCAAGCCTCGGCCGAGCCGATCAAAGTCAACCCAGCTGGACCGAAAGCTCACGCAGCAAACGACACTCGCAGCAGACTTGTCGTTCATGTGCCATTAGATCCTCGTCAACACTAGTTGCCTGCTTTTGCGGAGGGCACACAGCACCCACGAGCCACGGCACTCACGATATCACCAGTGGTTCTTTCCAGCTTGACCAATAAGCCTGCTTCTCTCCTTTGTTCTTTCCCTCCTTCTTCCCTATCACTCTCTGTTCCTTCCTCTGACTACGAGGCCTTCTCGTTCGCTCCTTCCTCCCCACCTGTTCTTCAGTTCACTTCAGTTCTCGTTCTGTTAAGCCCTTTTTATTTGATCATCTCCCCGTGGCCCTTTTGCTTCTTGCTTCTGTCACCGCCTCTCCCTTTATTCTTCTCAACAGACATTGTTTTGTTGTGGTGCACTGGCACGCGTTGTGCTTTCGACAGACGAATGCTTTTCCGTAACGAATTGCAAAACATATTTCAGATAGGAAGGAGTAGCCGCCACTGCTACATTTTCTCGACGCACATACGCCCAACTAGGCAGGAAAGGTAAAAGCGAGCCTGGCTCTTTCCTCACTTGCGCACACTCTCTCACACTCACACGCACACTTCCTTCCCTCTCTGCCTCCCTCGCTCACTCACACCTCCCCCTACCCTACACCACCACTCCATCGCTCCTTCCTTCGACTCTGGCCACAGGGCCACCAGCCAGGGTAGTAGCAGGGCCAAACGAAGGAGGGTAAAAAATAAGTTGACACACCAAGACCGAAGAGGAAAGAAGCTGCATAAGAGAAAAGCAAAGAAAAGGCAAAGAAAAAAGAAGAAAAAGGAAGGAAAGGAAAGAGCGACCAAGAAGAGGCATAAACCTGGAAACCTCGCAAAAAAGGGGGACGAGGCCGAAAAAAAAAACACGATCTTCTTCCTCTTGTTTTCTTTTCTCCCAAATCTTCAACCTCTCCGACTTGTGCGCCTTCGTTTCCCCTTCCTCTCTCAACGCACTTTTCCCTTTCCTCTCCACACTTTCTTTTCCTCTTTCTCGACTTCTCGCCTCCTCCTGTCGTCTCTCTTCTCGTTTCTTGTTTGCCTCCGTTCCACTCGCTCACCTTTTTGTCTGACGGCCACAAGCATACTTCTTTAGCTCACGCCAGCCCAATAATTTCAGTCGTTTCACCTTTGCCAGCGACGTCTTGCCGTTCCCTCTCTCGCCCACGCTCGCTTTTTTCATCATTTCTCGACTTTTGCGTCTCTACTGGCCTCTTCTCGTCTCTCGTTCACGTCCTTTTTGTCTCACCATTTCCGTCCATTTTGGGTCTTGTTAGTCGCCGCCACCATCCACAGCCATCCACCATCCACCACCGCCGCCGTTGGCCTGGCCCCTCCCCGTTCGTACCCGCTTCCGGGCCTAACAGCCAGGCGACAGCACCAGAAAAAAGAAACAAAAACCCTCGACAAGTCAAGCGCAGATCAAAAAGCTCAACTAGGAACCCCATTGATTGCTCCACGCCTCACACCTTACACCCACGGCATCGCTCTTCGTTTCTCCCACACCGGTCGTATTATCCGTTTCCAGTCCTTTCTTTTCAACGGCCCTTTCCGTGTCATTCGTTCTTTTGCTTTTTGTGAAGCGGCCCGCCAAGAGTAAGGAAAAAAGGACCAACAAGCAAAGGAAAATCAAATCGATACCGAAATCCGATCCCCCGACAAGAACAAACTATCGCCTTGTTATCCCGGACTGGATAGCTCAGCCATTGCCTGCGTCTACCTTTCTCTCGGTTCTTCTTTGATGTTGTCTCTTTCGATGTCCACATGAGTCTCGGCCTGGGGAACGGCGTCTTTCCTTCTTCATCCATCATCCACCCGACCGCTTCGACTCGTTCCGTCCTGAGCTGGCCGCCACCTCCACCTCGACTTCAAGCTTGTTTATTTCAAGGTAATAAGACCCTCTTCCCGCTCGAGCACTTGCCCTCTATTTCTCTCTCTTTCCTGCCATTTTCCTGACTTTCCCATTATCGTTTTCCCTTTCAAGACCGATAAACCCATCTCTTTGCGTCTTTTCGTTTCACGCCTCTGTATCCTCCATCATCCTTCCTTACTGTCTCTCGCTGCACGCCTGCCTTGTCTCGTGCTTTCTTTTTCCTGATCCTTTCTCTTGCCCACTTGGGTTACAACGTGCTCTTTCACCTTTTTTGTTTTGTTGTCTCCTGTACCTGCCTGTACCTGCCACTGGCTGTTTTGCGGCCCCTTGCACTCGCCTTTCTTTTTCTAAACAACCCTTCATCGCCTTTAAGCCAACCATTTTGCGCTTGGGATACTTATTCCAGCTTCTTGTCGTCTTGATTCGTCGATCGCATCTGTCACTCCATCCAGACCGCCTCCACCGCACCCTTAGCTCCTGTTTCCTGTCGTCTTGTCTTCCCCTGCCTCCCTCCCCCCTCTTGTATTCTTTACCTGCCGCCACATCGATCTCTGTTTATCAATCCTTATTTCCCTTCACCTGGATTTTTGGATTTCACCCACTCAGGTGTTTTGTTTTGTGTTTGCAACCCTGCTGGCGCCAAACACCTTTTCTCGTACCTCCCTTCTCTTTCATAATCCCTCATCCTATCCTCTCCTCGTCTGCGCTCTGCCCTCTCACAAACAGGGATGCTTACCATAAAACAGCCTTTGCACAACGGCTACCGGCCCGTCAATGATCTTCCAACTCCGCCAAATACCTCTCAGCCCTCACCGCCCCTACTCTCCTGGGACCGGGACATCCAACACAGCACCGCTCTCGTCGTATCCCACCATCGAAGTCCGACGATATCCAGTCAGCCAATGTCAGCGCCTCAGCGTGGCTTGCCTCCACCGGCGGCCATGACGCTGGCTCACCAGGCACCACCGCCGGGCCCGCCACAAGCATCGCCGCAACTGCATCACCAACCACAACCACCTCAACCTCCTCAGCATCCTCAGCATCCTCAGCATCCTCAGCATCCCCAGCACTCTCAGCAACAACCAGAGCCACATCCCTTGTCACCTGGCACCCGGCAGCTTCCACCGCCACCGCCATGGCAGCAACATGGTGGGGACGAGACGATGCGCGCCTGGCTACTGGCCAAGGCAGAGATAGAAAAACGCCGCGCCGAACAGGAACGAACGCATCAGGAGACACTACGCCTCGAACAACGACGGGCCGAACATGAGATTCTCCGGACATCACTCGCCGGTGGCATCCCCCCACCGATGATACCAGTAGTCTTCGCCGGCATGGCCGGGGGTAACTTGCCGCAGGCCGCTTTGGAATGGGCCCACCAATTCATGTTCCCGCATGGTCCGCCGCCGCCATTACCGCCACCACCTCCTCCGCCACCACCGCATCATATGCAACAGCAGCAACATCCTCAGCAGCAGCAGCAGCAGCAACAGTCACCACACCCACAACTTCTCCTGACGGGCCCCGGCGGCGGAGGACACCATCTGCAAGAGTCACCACGACAGGATCCTCAACAACAGCATCCGACAACGCAACCACCACCGCCGCCGCCTCCACTGCCACCGCAGCAGCAGCAACACCGGCCCCAATCACCGTATGGACAGGTGCAATATGGGCCTGGAGGTCGGGAAGGAGGCGGGCCTGGTAGCGGCGGAGGGGGCCCGGGGCCTGGCCCGTCTCAAGGAGGAGCGTTCATGCCGCCAAATCCACCGTCGCCAACTCGCCAACGCGGATTCACTTTGCCTGCTAACAGCGGCCGACCTGAGCGAGGACCAGCACCACCAGCCGGAGCTGGCGGTGGCCCTTCGAACCTGCCCACCTTGAACACTAACGTTGCTCATGGAACCTTTGGACAACAACAGCTTGACTTGCAAGCCTCTCCGCCTATTCTGTTCCACCACTGGCAACCTCCAGGTGTAGGAGGGGGGAGTGGTGGAGGGGGCGGAAGCGGCGGAGGTTCCGGAGGGGGCACAGGTGGAAGCGGTGGCGGCCTGAGAGAGGCTACAGCACCAGGTAAGTCTCGTTGACAAACTCCCAGGGGTCCTTTGACGTGAGTCCATGGCCAATTGGTACTAACTGTTTAAAGTCAGCGAGTCGCCCAAGAAGCGTAAGGCCACCGGGCCGCAGCAAGCACCACCGCCACCCAGCTCACACCAACGATATCGGTCGCCACCATTCGCTCAAAGTCAAAGCTCAGGCTCTCTAGGAAACCCGCCGGCCAGTCGACGTAATAGGGGACACGCCCGCCAACGCAGCGATATGTCGTCATATAGAGGACCAGGCCGAGGCGGTTATGGAAGCGGTGGAGGCGGAGGCGGAGGAGGTGGTGGGAGCGGCGGCCACTCTAGGGGCATGTCGCCATCACCATATTCTTCAGCACCGCCATCTGCGACTGGTTCTTTGCGAGAGGGAGAGGAAGGGGGAGGGCCGAATCGCCAACAACAACAGCCCTCACAACCCCGGAGCGGAGGGGGACATACCGTATCATCCTTGCTGTCAGAGGATGTGCCGTCGTCCGGTGGGCCATATAGCCAAGGTCACCGTGACGCACTGGACCGAAGCTCGCGCGGCGGCAGCGAGCGCCGTCGCTCACCCCACCGCCAAAGCGATGAGAAGAGGAGAGGAAGCGCAACTGGAGGCCATGGCGAAGGCGGCGACTAGGGAAACCACAGTCACACATGGTCAGACAGCGTTTTTCATGGGAGTGGCTTCATGTCGACTTTTGAATACGATGCGCCAAAGCAAATGGACTACTTGCTGGCTCAATGGGGTAGCAGCGCCTTCTTGAGCCGTTTGGTAGCACCGCATTTCGATAATATCGGCTTGGATGCGACGTGGGAGAGAAACAAAAACATCGGCTTTTGAAACCAGCATTTTGTCTCTCAATTGTTCTGGCGAACCGATTTTGGCCCTTTTCTTCTTTCTTATTTTCCACCACGGGATACCACGCCAGTTTTATTCTCTTTCCTTCTCCTCCCTCTCTTGGTACGCTTTAATCGCCATGCGCGCAACCGGCGGTTGACCTATATCGCGATCGACAAAAAAAGGGGGGCCCGCCAACAACGAACCACGGCGTAGGATTGCCCCAGGTCGCTATGCCGCTTTCACTCGAAATCAATCTTACAGCTTCGCCCAAAATCCGATATCCAATTTCGCGCCCCGAATCGAGCTTTATTGTCGGCGGCTGTTTTTATTGTTTTTATTTGGCTGCGGCCGTGGCACTTGCGACAGTGTTTATTCTTCTTTCATACTTGTCTGTATTATTTTTAACGACCGGGTCTTTGTCCTGTATTGTATCTGTATATCTACGAACGATTTCTTTCTTCTTTTCTTCTTGTCGGACGGTTTTATTTTCATCTTCTTGGAATTCTCTTTCCACTGTTGCAATTCATTGAGCAGACTTTTGGAGAGAGGCTTAATTTTTCCTGCACGAGCTGGCGGCGATCTTGCCTTATTGCATCGTTTTGAATTCGGTATGCATCTTTGTCTAAAGCGGTGTCATTTTTTGTTTGGTCGTTGTTTCTTCTATTTTTTTCTTTTTTATTATCTTCTTTCTTTTCTTTTCTATATCTCGGACAATCGCATTGGCGGTCTTATGCATTGGGAGGAGGACCACATTTGGGGGGTTACTTAAAACAAAACAAACAGGCTCGGATCGGGGACCTTTGGGACTACATCGGAATTGGTTTCTTTCTACTACCCGCTACTTTATATTTTATTTATTTTTCTTGCCAGACAAAAAGCTTGGGCATGGTTTTATCACTATCGATCACTCTTAAGGCATTGCTGCTCTATTTCGGGTTTCACGTATGCAGTTGTATTTTGTGACAAGCATTACTTACTATGTGTTTTGAATACTTGCTTCCTATGTTGTCTCTCTCTCAATAGCTCTAAATGTTCGCTCATAACAAAACGAGTACAAGGCATCAGGTGTATAATACTCCTTCGCTCTTCCTCCACCCATATGTTGGAACTTGTACGAAAAAGAACAAAAGCAAATCAAAATGCTATCCTCCCCCTCTGCAACATATATAATTCCCATATGTGCGCGCGCGTATGTGTGTCCGTGTTGCCCTAGTTTCCCTTGTTTTTCTCATGGGGGGTATACCGATCCCAGGTTTATATAAAATAGCCTGCGCACTCCTTTTGCAATAAAAACAGAAAACAAAGCCAAATGATGAAAAGCAGAAAATGTAGCAACAGATAGAAAACGAAACAAAATGCAAATGGTCGTATACACCGTTGACAAGTAAAGGACGCCAATTGGAACTTCAAATGAGAGACAATGAAAATGGTTGTGCAAAAATAGAATAGAAGATGAAAGAAAGGGAGGAGAAAGTGTGGAAGAGACAGAGCTCTAGGACGAAGGCGGAGTAGTCCCGTTGCTGGTGCCGTTAGAACCAGTACTCTCGTTGTTGTTCGCCGCCGAATTGCTGCCTCCCTCCATGTTGTCTGGGCTGTGGCTGCCACCATGGCGCTTGACCAGAGTCTTCTTTTGCAGGACGGCCGGTGTAGGCTTGGACCGTTCCTGTTGGCTACTCGGGGGTGCCAGAGGAGGAGCAGCTGCAGCGGCTGGAGGAGGCGAAGAGATATGAGGAGATGGACCGGAACTAATCAAGACGATATTGCCGTCGCTGTTGCCCCGTGCCTTTGTGAGCTTCTTGGGCTGCCGCTTTGTTGACGACGATTCAGGTGCATTCGACAAAAAGTTTGGCTGTGAGTCGTTTTCGAAATGCACCACGTGGTGTTGGTGCTGACTAGTCGGAGGAGGTTGGGGAGACGTGGAACCCGAAGCGGCCGTGTTGAGGCTGTTGGGGAAGCCATCGTTGTAGCGGACCTCGTGCGGGGTGGACAAGTCCTTGGTCGGGTACGGGCTGCTGCCCAGTGGCGTGGAAATGTACGCATCCAGTTTACTTTTGAGGACCTCGGACTTGACGGGCTTTGCGAGGTAGTCGTTCATGCCCGCAGCCAGGCACTTTTCGCGGTCGCCCTGGATGGCTGATGCAGTCATGGCAATCACCAACACCTCGCGTACCTCCTTGATGGGATCCCGACGGAGCAGCTTGGTGGCTTCGTAGCCGTCGAGGACAGGCATTTGCACGTCCATGAGCACAATGTGGTACGGCGCACCCTCCTTGGCCTTCTCCCGCAGGGCCTCGACGGCCTTTTGGCCATTGTCGTAGGCATCGGCCGTCCTGTAGCCCAGCCGCTGCACATACTGGATCGCAATCTTACGATTGATAGGGTTGTCTTCGGCGATGCAGACGCGCAGCTGGTCATGGTCCATGTGGCTGAGGTCCATGTATGGGTTTGTCGAGACCACCTCCTCGTCGGGCACGGCGGCAGGGATGGTCCGGAGCGATAGCGGGTGCGGGTGCTGGGATGATCTCTGTAGCGCCGGGTTTGTCAGAGCGGACTCAAGACTGAACGAGGACGTGATGGGGCTCGACGAGTTGTCATTGCCGAGGGGCGACGAAGCGGGCACGGTCGCGGGGATGTCGCCGGCGGTGGCATTCTCCTTGGCCTTGTCGAACGTCACCGTGAACCAAGCACGTGTACCCGCATTCTCAGCGCTCTCCAAGTAGATCTTGCCCTTCATGATCGTCTCGATGAGCGACTTGCAGATACTGAGACCCAGACCGCTGCCGCCGTACTTGCGGGCCGTGCTGGCATCCGCCTGGCTAAAGGGCTGGAAAAGTTTGGCCAGCTGCTCGGGCGGAATACCAATACCAGTATCCTCAACCCAGAAAGTCAAGGTCACCGTGCCCTCAGTCTCAGACTCGACACGCGCTCCGACAGCGATTGTACCGCGCTCGGTGAACTTGATGCTGTTGCCAATGAGGTTGCCGAGCACCTGGTGCAGCCGCACGGGGTCGCCGAAGACGAAGAGATCCGGTGGGAGGTTGATCTGCTTGATGATTTCGACCACGCCCGCCTTGGTCTTGTCCTGGTTGCGGTATGAAGCGGCGCGCACGACTTCGGGCATCAGCTCCTTGGGGTTGAAGGCCGTGATGTAGAGCTTCATCTTCTCGGCCTCCATGCGTGAGAAGTCGAGAATGTCATTGATCACAATCAGTAGGAGGTCGGCAGACAGCCGGATGGCCTCAGCCATTTCTTGCTGCTCAGGCGTCAGGTTGCTATCCCGCAAAAGCTCCGAGTTGCCAATGACGCCGTTGAGCGGTGTGCGCAGCTCGTGCGAAACGTTGGCGAGGAAGATGGACTTAGCCTTGGTGGCCTCCTCAGCGAGCTTGACATTGCGTTTCGCTTCGGCTTCGGCGGCTTCAGCGAGAATCACATTACGTTTGGCCTCCTTCTCGGCAGCCTTGGCCTTGTTCTCGGCCTCAATGGCTTTGCGCAGCGCCGTCTTTTGCATAGTGACCATGGACCGGTTCTCGGCCGACACTTTTTCGATAGCCTTGATGGACAGCGCGTTGGAGTAGCTGATGCCGATCTGGTTGACCAGGAGCTGAAGGACGGTCACGTTTCTATCGGTGAACGCGCCAGGCAGACCCTCCAAGTACAAAACGCCGAGAAGAGGATTCGATGCGTGACATATGGGGATGGAGATGACCGACTTGCTGTGCGGGTTCTTCTGTATCCAGCAGTCGCTGACGTTGCCGAATCGCTCGTCGCTGATCAGGTCCGGCACAAACACGGATTCGCGGAACCGCATGCTATACAGAACCACATTCTCGGCCACAATGTTCGTGCCCTTGAGCGGGACACCGGGCCGGTGAGAGACGGCACCCTTCTCTGGCTCGCCGCTGGCCGCCACGCACCAGTCCGATGCAGACCCGCCTTCGTCCTGGACGACAATGGCAGCTTGCGTTGCCGAGCCACCGCACGTTTGGAGAATTACGTCGCACATGGTCTTGAGAAGCTCGTCGACACGGAGCTCCGACGAGATGATCTGGGACGATTGCAGGATTGCGTGCAAGTCAATCATGTCGAGCGCTGGGAGGCCCGCGGCACCTCTCTCTGCTCGCTCCGACTCGGCCTGCATTGCGCCACGCCACACACCAATCCGTTCGCCCTTAATCTCTGCCATGCTCGATTCGCCGCCGCCGGTCATAACGTCGCCGGTGGGCTGGCCTTCTTCGTTTTCAATGGCACGGTATTGGACAGTGGTCGTGTCGGCAGTAAAGTCGGTCTGCACACCCGCGTCGAGTGTACGCAAATTCCGCGTGGGTCCGCGCAGCAAAAGACTGTGTTCTTCCTCGATGCGATCAGCGACACCAACAGCAGCGAGCTGCCGATAGAGGCCGACGGCGTCACGTAAAGCAGAACGGGCCGACCGCCGGGCGCGCTTTCGAATAAAAGTGCCCGCCATCAGGTAGTTGCCCAAGGCCTCCTCAAAGAGGAAGTCGTGTTCTGCGGCATGGTCTAGCGCCTCTTCGTATTGATGGATCGCACGCCCACAGTCTTGCGTGAGCTCCGAGACCTGGGCGTCGAGAAGCGTGTACCATGCGTAGTAGTTGATGTTGGAGACAGCCGCCCAGTCGCGAATGGACTTGCTGAGCTCCTTGATCTTGGAGATTGTGGACTCGAGGTGGCTGACTCTGAGGTTGTCGCTTTCGACGTCGTCCGGCTGTGGGTAGTCTTGTTGGCGCAGCTCCATGCCTGCGAGGGCCAGGCCGTAGAAGAGCATGACAAGACGCGTGTTTCTTGCCGACAGAATCAAGTCTCGCCGCTCCATGCACCGCTCACTCAGTTCAATGACACGGTCGTAATGGCCATACAGATACAGCGGGACGACCTCCATGGTCTCGTAGATGAGCAGCGAGCGGTCCACGTTGGCTTTGCACGATAACAGCCACTCCTTGTAGTCCTCAGCGCAGTGCTGGTCGTCGTCCATGATTGTGAAAGCGCTCTCATTCTTGGTCTTGCCCTGCAGAGCACGGCTGGCTTGGCCAACGGCGATCAAGAGCGTACCGCCCTGGGCGTCTTCCTGCCAGTTGGGAATCTCCTCGCAGCAGTACTGGCAGAACGCTTCGAGATCGGAGCACACCTCGCTGGCGAAGAAGCGCATCATGGCGGTGAGACCAAAACCGAGGATAGCGGTAACACGGTCTCCCGCCGATGCGCCGTATTCCATAGAACCCTCCAGCTGAGTGACTGTCACGGACAGGGGATACTGGATGTGTCCCACAAATGTCGCATAAATCATGTAACCGCGTGCCATCGTGAAGGGGTCCCGGAAGCGGTCAAGCAGCTCCAGGCCAACCGAGCCTAGGTCGGCGCCGAACTGAATCTGGTTGAAGCGAGAAATGGCCACAATGGCTAGGTGCAAGAAACCGATGCCCGACTGCGGGAAAGCGCCCGAGTCGAGGTGCATGTTGATCATGACGATAGATAGGTGGTAAAAATAGATGCCGTCGCTCCACCAGCTGATGCTTGCCGCCTCGGCCAGAACAGCTCCAATCGAGGCCATGACCGGGTCGTCCGAGTTGGGCGGGCTCTGCAGGTCGAGTTTGTCCATGCCCTTGATGCGTGCCGAGAGCTTCTCGAAGTCCTTGTCGCACTGCTCGTATGTCGGGTTGTCGGTGACAGAGACACCTAGGTCTTTGAGGCACTTCTTGAGGTGATCCAAGGCGTCCTTAACGTTACCGTTCTGCGCCTCTATGCGCGATTGGATGATCCAAGCGGGTGCCTTGTCGATGGCGAGTTTCGCACATTTGTAGATGGTGGCCAGGATGCCGTTGGCCAGTGTCTGGTGGCCGACGTAGAGGTAGCACTCCGCACAACGCAGGTATAGCTGAAGTGTCTCGTCATATGTGGCATCGACGCCATCGTCCTCCCACGGCTCGGGCTGCAGCAGGGCAATGGCGTTGCTGTAGTATTTAGCGGCGGTCGGGCGTGCACCGTTCTCCGTGGCGATGCGGCCGCATTCAGAGAGCAGTGTACGATAGGCGAGCCGTTTCGGAACGCGGGCCTTGATAATGTCGATGGAGTCGCAGATGTGGGCAGCCGTTATGTCCCGCATCCGGATGTCGTCACCATAGTACTCGAGAAGCGTCCGTGCAATGACGTAGTGCATCTTGCGAGGCGTGCAGACCACCAGGTCGTTGGAAGCGGCCACATACCGGTCATGGGCAAAGCGGAAGCCGTCGTCTGTCTCGCTCGAAGTGAGTATGCATGCCTGGATGGCGACCTGCAGACCCTGCACAGCATCGTCCTGCGAGAAGGCGATGTGCGAGTGCTCATTGAGAGGCTGGGGGCAAGTGCTGTCGAAGAAGATGAACTCGCCGCTGAGGAGGTGGCAGATCAGGTCGAACGAGAACGAGCCCCCAATAAGAGCGGCCCAACCCAGGATGGCGCGCGACGCTGGCGGTAGCTCCATTAGACGGCTTGTGACAAAGTCGGTGTTCAGGAGATCATAGTCGCTGTCACCTTGGAACTGCTCAAAAACGCGGTTCAGATCATACCGCCAGACGCTGTCGTGATAGTCATACTTAATGCACTTTTTCCGATAGCAGGCGCTCAGCATTTCCCTCATGAAAAAGGGGTTGCCGGCTGTTTTGGCCTGCAGCACCACTGCGAGCGCTATGACGTCGGCCTCAGGCCGGCTTAACGTCATCGACACATATTGGATGATCTGCTCTTCGGTGAGAGGCCGCAATTGGATTCTAGTGATTGTCGGACCTCCCTTCTTCTTGAAATCATCCGAGTTGGGCGGGTTGAGAATGTTTGTGACTTTCTCAGGCGAGATCTCTTCGGGGCGGTAGGTAATCATAATGACCATCCGCAGGCGGGCGCCGATGATTTGGGTAATCAGCTCCAGAGACTCGTCGTCTGCAAAGTGCAGGTCGTCAATGCAGAAGCAGATAAACTTGTGGCTGGTAAACATGCGCATGATATCCAGGACCGTGTTCATAAGACGGATGGACTTGGTGGCTGCACCAGCGCGGAGAAAGTCTTGATTGGCGGGGTTCGAACGGATGCTACCCGACACCGACCCGTTCTTCATAGGACTGAAGGTCGAAGACGCCGACGAGCCAGGCGATGATCCACGACGGCGGAGCTCAGCCGTGCGCGAATGTCTTCCTTGGTAGCTGCCCGACATATGTGGGCTAGACACCCGGGAAGAAAAAGCCAGCGATGCCTGCTGTCCTCCATCAGGCGTGTTGAACAAAAACTCTGGGAGGCCAAGCAGCTGGTGCAGCATTGGCCAGACGGGCCACACGTACTGCTTCAGGGACTGGTGGAACGGCGTATCGGTGTTCCGTTCGCCCCAAACCTGGCGGAAGAGCGAAGACAACAGACCAAGCAGAGGACCAAACGCTGTCTTCCCGGCCTTGTCAAACTTGGCCGTCGCACAGTACCCACGTCGTCTTGCGTCATTAAGCACAGATTGAACGAGGCAGCTCTTTCCCAGGCCTGCGGCACCTTCGATGGTGACAATCTCGCAGTGGCCGCGGCGGCGGAACTTGGCAGAGCCCAACTGGCGCGACAGGCTACCAGAGTCAACCGTCAGGGAGCCACCCGTATGGCGTGAGGAGCCCTCCCGTTCGGCAAGGATGCTATCCAGGGGGCTTTTGCCTTCGAACGAGACAGAATGGTTGCGCTCCCAAGACCGCTGTGGTAGGCGGGCAGGGGGCAGGTTGGAGTGATTTGAATCTGCCGAAATTGTGTGCGAGTCGGCAGACTGAAAAGACGGGTGGAAACTGCCCCGGAACGCCCTTGGATCAGAGGCAACAGTGTGGGTGAAAGAGCCGCTCCGGGCATTAGCACCGTCCAGCGAGCTTCCACCACCTTCGCTTGATCCATCGGCCCCGTCTTGGAAGTCGGCCGAGAAGCTGGAGCCGTCTGAGAACCGGCTCCCGCCGTTTTTGTGGTTAATGGCATGGCTCTTGGCCACGCGCTCGATGATCTTGAGCAGCTGCTCCCGCGGCTCGTCGCGGCCAATCATGTCCGTAGGCAGCATGAAAAAAGACGAAACGTCCCGTGAGGCCACCTGCCAGTCTTTCAGGGAGGCCAGGTCGCCGTTCGCCAAAAAATTGCGCACCTCCACCAGGTCGTGCCGCAGGCCGCTCGCCGAGTGGTAGCGGTCATGTACATTCTTGGCTGTGCACTTCTGGACAATGCGACCAATGGCATCGGGTACGTCGAGGCGGACCGTAGACACGTTAAAGATGCGCCGACCCAGGACTCCCTGGACAATGTCCAAAGGCAGCTCGCCCTCAAAAACAGGCTGCTGCGTCAACAAGGTCCAGAAGAGGACACCCAGAGAATAAATATCGGTGCGCGAATCGGGCTCGGCAGGCATGCGTCCGGTCTGTTCTGGGCTGATGTACATCAGTTTGTTCTTGGCACCGAGCTCCTTAGACAATGTTGACCAGCCTGTGCTCATCAGGCCGTGTTCGAAAGACCGCAGGCCGGAGCCGAACGAAACCAGTTTGACCTTGTGGGTTTCTGGGTTGAAGTGGAAAGCGTCGCCACGTATTTCGCCATGAACAATGTTCTGGCTGTGGTGAATCAACTCGAGGCACTCGGTTGCGCCAATGGCAAACTCCAAAAAGAGCTCGAGGCTGATGGGCGGTCCAAGGTTCATGTTCGGTTTGATATACGCTTCCCATGAGTCGCCGACGCGGCGGGCAAAGTAAAATGCCGGGCCGAGGTCGATGAATTTGGCCATCCCGCTCCGTCCAGGGCTCTGGTAGATGGCGACCGTGAGCGGGCCGCGATCGCTCGGGTGTGGCGCCAGGCGCAAAAGGTCGACAGGTTTTGCGATGTGCTCACCCTTTGGGTCGACGCTTTGGTTCATGTTCTTGATAATGTGGAAAGACCGCTCCTCCCGCAGCACATGGTAGGATATCCGTGCCACCACCTCCTCTTCGACAAGGGCCTCGTTCGACGTGGTGGCCATGGCACCGGAGCTCGGTGCTGGAGACGCGCTGCCTGTGTGGACATCGCTCGTTAATTCGGTGGATGTTGGAGAGAAGAGAGAGCCGTCGCCCGGGGAGGTGCGGTTCGAGACCATGCGGCCGATAGGCGATGGGCTCGAGACATGGATGGAGTGGACTGTCGATATCGAGGATGTCGAGTAAGGGGAAACGAATCGTGTACCAAAGACGTGCCTGAAGACCACCACGTTAGTATGCACGGTCACAACAACGACGGCGCATTGCGGCCGCCTCCGTCGACTCCATCGGAACCTACCAGTTGTCGTAGCTTGTGTGAAGTGGCCGTTTCGTCTCGTCCCATGTGTATCCGGCAATCTGGCGGAGTCGGTCAAAGATGCGCGCCGGGGGATCGAGCGAGTCGTCCACGGACGGTCCAGCGCTGCCGTCCATGATGGGCAAGCGTCGGGGCCGTCACGCGGGCCGGTTCTGGGCTGTTGGATGTGGCGTTCGTGACTGCTATCGTCGATTGGAAAGAGCGGCTTGCTCAGGCTTCCTATGTTGAGGAAGGTTCCTCAAAGGTGATTCTAGTCGCTGCCGGTCTTTCTCGAGGTCCGGCTTGGCTGCATCGTCGTCGGGTATCGGCAAGGTCGATCGGCAAGCGGGCTGGCGGTGCCGGAAGATTTGAGAGATAGTATCGGAAAAGGAGATGTCGTCAGTCGTGCTTGGCGAGCGTGTCTATCACGGGCCAAGGTGTGTGCGTGGATGTTCGAGGATCAGAAGTCGGAGAATGAGGAATCGTGAGGCTGCGATAGCGATGTGGTATTGGTGTTTCCAAGGAGCTTGCAAGCACGAAGCACGCAAACTGTTTGTCGTCGTGTATCCTGCGTGCAATGGAGGAAACTGGAAACTGGAAACTGGGCGTGCGCACAGGCTTTCGTTGAGCTTCGGTCTGCTTGTCCGGGGCCCTCCTTTCGTTTTGCCTCCTTCGATATCGGTGTATTGCTAGAACGAATGGGGCGGGCGATTTGGGGATGGGAAAGTCGATAGGCAGCACCACGAATACTATGGGAGAGGCAACAACAGTGTCTCTCAGAAGAGTCCCAGCACGGAGGTACGGCAATTTGGTGCCCACTCTTGGGCTGCGCCTAGTGTCGTTTTGTGTCTCTCCTCCCTGCTAACTGATGAGCGGACTGAGCGAGAGGCCAGGCGTGTTAGAGTAGTTTGTTCGTGAACAGCTGCCTTTCTTCTCACCAAATGCCCACTTTACTCAGCGAAGAAGTGGGTGGCGCTAAAGTCGTCTGGCTCTGGCCGTTCCTTTTCAATTCCTTGTTGATGGTGAGAAATCAGGCGCCATACGAAAAACGGTTCGCATTTCGTTCAGGGGAAGATGAGTGGATGGCCGTTTTGCCTTTCAAGGCTGGTGGTGGTTTTTGTTTCGGTGAAGCTTTTCGAAGTTGCACGTCGCTGTACAGGTACGATCACAGCCCACGATCGTTGTAACAAGCGGAAAAGATTGGCAACGGGATAAAAAGGCAGGTGCTTTCAGGGTGCAAGAGCAATCAAGGCAGGCGTGAGGGGGAAGGAGATAATACGGTAAACAACGGCAGGGAAAGGTGAGAAAGGTGCAAGGTGCAGCACACGCATTGAGCGTATCGAGCGTATCGAATTGTGTGTCTCCTTCCCTCTCTGGGCAAGAGAATAACTGTCGAAGTAGTTTGCTCGTTCGCGCTTTCCTCATGTGAGCGAAATGTGGGCAAAAGGAGCCACAGAAACAAGGAAAGAGCACCTCGACTGCAAGACACAGCGTCCAGGCAGGCGCGAGAACCTACGACAGCACAGTAGACTTTACTTTGGATAGCCGCCCTGCCGCCTTTCTTGTGCTATCACGTCTTTCCTTGACTATCACTCCTTCCCTGTTTTATTGTGCCTGTTTTACCTCCTTCCGTAGGCTGGATTGACTGGGCAGCTTGCCTTCAAGCCTGCTTGTGGTGATCGAGATGATGGGACTGGGCACGGAGGAGAATCTACGGGCAAAGTGGCTCTCCCGTAAAACAAGGTCATGGCTGGGTACTTTTAGTACAAAATACTACGCAGACTGTACGCTGGCAGGTACAAACAGGCTACTTTATGCATGGCACTCCTCCCTTACCCCCCTGTCGCCCGTTTTCTTCTTGGAATCTTCAAAAGAAAGCAAACTTGCAGCTCAAAGCAAAAGCAGCAAAAAGCAGCATGATGTCAGTGGAGGCACACAGGAAACAGCCAATCGCCAGCGGGCAAGCCACATCTGCCACTGTTCCCCGAAAAACTGTCTTACACTGAAGTTGGGTTGGGTATCTGTGTGCGAGTACGCTTTGTGCTTTGTGCTTTTGTGCGATCGTCCATAGCCACCGCCATTGAAGAATTATTACGTAGTCTTCTTTTGAGGCTGCACAACCAATACGATGCTATCTTTGGAAATGAGGAGAAGAGGGCTGACCAGTGGCTTACGTATGTGATATCTTACGTACAGCTTAAAGGCGTGACGACAAAGGTGAGGCGCAAGTCTAGCTGGAACGGATCGTGAGAAAGTGGTTTCATTTACACATACGCCAGGCACAGCAAGGGACACAAGGGAGACAAAACGGAGAACAAAAAGACATCAAAAGGGGGACAAAGAGAAACAAAATGACGACGTTATGATGAGAAGGGCCAGGCACTGGGGATTAGAGGTGTGAAATAAAGTTGGGAGAGCTGTGGCGAATGAAACGCGGAAATCGTGTTGCGATTTGAAACATTGAAACACACTGACAACAACGAAGAAAGGGAAGAAAGGTGCACTCTTGAAACTTTCTTTTTTCTGCTGGCTGTAGCTTGAAAGAAGCGTAATTGCGTATTTATCGTCACGCGTTTTGCTGTACGCAAAAGGAAGCATTGTTTGACAGAGAGTTGAAGGGTTGACAAGCACAGTAATCACGCAGTGCAAAAAAGAAAGCAATTCAGAAAGTAAATTCAATACTCATGCCACATGCAATCAACGTGGCATGCTCGTGATATTGCTGGCCGGTGCGAAACGGTGACGGGTTGATTATTTACTCCGTATCTCTCACGATATCTCTTTGATTTGAACAGACAGGCGAGCTAAACGATGTTGCATCGCAAATAAGAGGAAAATTAAGCATGCATGAACCGTAAAATGTGTGTTTACTCTGTCAGCACCAGGCATGAAAAGGAAAAGCAGTTAAGAGAATTTCGTGCTCCGTAAAAGGGAAAGGTGAAAAGATAAATCAGCGCGTTCTATTTATCTCCATTTCTAAACTAAATCAAAGTAATCATTTCGCTCTTGAGTCTTTCTGAGCACCCAAATCGGAATGCTCGTATTTTTCGTTTCGTCCCTTTTTTGTCTCTTGCAAATATATTTTGCTGTCATTAACTGGATATTATGCTCGTCCCATATAAAGCATACTCTGGCTGCGCACCATTCTGTCACGTCTCGTCATGCTCTGCTTGCTGGCCACGATCACCGTTAACAGGCTTAACGAGTGGGCAGGGTGGCCTGAGCACCAAAGGCAAACGTCTGGTCCAGACGGCGCTCGGTGTTCTGGCGCGAGTTGACAAAGTCAGGGTAGTTGAGCGTCAGCTCGACGGCGCCGTTGACAATGTGGTCAACGGCCTCCACACCGAGCATGAACGAGTGATCCTGGTTGCCGACCTCGTAGCGCCAGCTGCCGAAGCGGCCGCGGGACAGAATGTCCTTGGCTTGCAGTTTGGGCAGAAGCTCCTTGAGGACGCCCTCACGCTCCAGAGTGGGCGTGGGGTAGCCCTGGACGAACTTGCGATGGTAGGTCGACACAATCTCGTCGGCGGACTTGATCATGTCGGTGTTGATGAGGCCCTGGATACAGTCCTTGAGCAGGTTCTCCTCATCGACAGGCTTCAGCTCCGACTGCGATACCTCCAGCATGACGGACCAGTACGGGCCGGCCTCGGGCTCGCTCGACGCGGGCTTGCTGCCATCCGCATGGTACAGAGTCGGCAGCTTAACATCGGCCTCGGGCTGGTTGTAGGGCGAGTAATTGGAGAAGATCGTGGCACGGTAGAAGGGGCAGTTGTCCTCGGGGAAGTAGAGCTGGATGTGTTAGTGAGGGGGGATTAGTAGGAATATGGGGGCCAACTTACCCAGCACTTGTCGCCGATGCGCTCGGGGCGCTCGCCACGCAGACCGACACCGATAACGTGGGTCGACGAGTAGAACAGACCCTTAGACAGGTCCACCAGCTCCTTGTCCTCCATCTTCTCAACGAGCTTGTCAACAGCCATGGTGTTGACCAGCTTGCCGTAGCCGACAGTGGTGCCGTCGCCCAGGGTGACAATTTTCTTGTCGGCGTCGACCTTGGTGACCTCACCCTTCTTGCCAAAGACCTTCTTCTCCTTGGGTAGGGTCTCAGCCACGGCAATCCAGATACCACCAGTGCCGTCACGGGCAGGGAAGCGGAATGTGGCGTTGGGGCCCCAGTTACCGGCGACCTTGTTAAGGACGACGTTGCGGATGGTGTTCTTGACGTCGGGAGCAGCGACACGCTCACCGAGCCACTGGCACTGCATCTTGGTGGTGGGGACAGCCCACACCTTGTAGTTGTAAGGACGCATGAAGCAGTCGGCAACACCTTTGCCGGTCATGCGCAGAATCCACTCGTCAAAGTTGGCGGGCTTGGTGTTGGCGACGCGGCACTCGAGCGCAGCGTCAATGAGGCCGTCAATGCACTTGACCTGGTCTTCCTTGGGCAGGACGGAGATGTTGTTCTGGAAAGGGTAGGGGACCCAAAGCTCCTTGTAGCGGACGTAGGAGATGCGCTGGTGGGTGTACCAGTCGTCCTTCTTGGGGAGGGCCTCGTCGAGGCAGTCGTCGAAGTACTTGTAGTGGGAGAAGATGACGTGGCCGCCGACATCGTAGAGCTGTAGACAAGGCAGATGGTTAGAGCTTGCGGTCGCAAAGTGAGAGTAGAGGGGAGGGGCAAGGGCGCATCACGTACAAAGCCCTCGGGGGTGACGTCGGTCGAGGCCAGACCGCCGGCCTTCTCGTTGGCGTCAACGATAAGCCACGAGGGGCCGTTCTGCAAAAAGCTGTCAGCATTGGAACCATTGAGAGAGCTGAGAGCTGCCACAAGAAGCATTGCGCGAGCAGAAGAGCGAAAGGGATACATACGATGTGGTTGAGGCGCTTGGCGGCACCAAGACCGGTTGGTCCAGCACCGACAACGAGAACGTCGACGTTGCTGTAGACAAGTTAGCAAGGGTCAGCTCTGACATCCTGGGGTCAATTGACAAGCACAAAGAGCACAGCAAACGTAACGTACATATCAGCCATTGTTGCGGATTGTTGTCTTCGTGGTTTGTTGAGGGAGAGGCTTTGGAGAGAGGGGCAGAAAATAGGGAAGAAAGAAATGCAAGAAGAGCGGTAAAGGGGATGCAAGGCTGGGGAAGCTCAAGAGAAAAAGACGGGTCTTTCTTGACAAAGAACCGACGAGAGCAGGACAGGGAACAAGCAATGACAGATCGGCCACAACTGTGTTTGTGCTGGTTGCCCGGAAGCTATTCCTGGTTTGTTTTCTTTTGGGTGTCACTTAAAGGAGTCAAAATCAAATCATAACAATACTACAAAATCGAAATAACGTGCTCCGTCCGTTCGCTCTTTCTCTCAGTTCGTTCCTGCCCCCCCCCCTCGTGTTGTGACTAGAAACAGAAAGAGCAACCAAAGCAACCAAACCAAAGTGTCCCCTCCACCTTCCCCCTGGGTCGCCAAAAGGCCAGGCCAGGCCCAAAGAGGCTTTGCGCCCACCGCCGCTTCTGCGTGCGTGCTCTTGCTCCATTGGCGATTAGCGGGGCACCGACCAGAGCAGTAAAATTATTATTGGATTTCTTTTTCTTTATTTGGGTTAAAATTGTCAGGTCCAGAGGCAGGTCCGCTCTTTCTCTTTCTGTTCCCTTTTCCTCTCACTGCCAGTCGCCCCTCGCCCCTGACCCCTGTCCTGTCTTTCTTTTCTGTCCAACAGAGTGCGCTAGGCGGAGTGGGGGCAGCGAAAACAGAAAGGCACAGAGAGAAAATACGGGTAACCACAGACCGCCTCTAAAATGCTCTAAAGTTTTGCTAGTGTTGTCACAAGCCGGCAACTGGGAAAGCGCGCTATTTCGAGCGCTACCATTGTGCCCCTTTTTTCTTCGATTTTCTAGGGAACGCGACAGAGAGAAAGCAACAAGCAATCTCGACACCAGATCTCGGCGCAGTCTGGTCTTCTGTGGCTGGATCTAATTCACGCTGTGATCCACTGTCCAATTTGGTATTGGGCCGGTAGCTTGCAGTGAAGGTCTTCAATGTGAAGAAAAGAAGGTCTGGATGACAAGTTAAGAAAGTCGTCGTAAGATATATCCAGGTGTGTTTTCTTTTTTCTTTTTCCCTGGTCTTTCGTCGATGATCTGGGCTTCTTTCAGGCCTCAAGATATGAGAGACATGGGACAGTCCCTGGGATAAAATCTGGAAAAATAAAAGGGAAAGGGGGGTAAGGTAAGTCGGAATATCCCACCAGACAACTGAGCCGCTTCTTTTCGAAAAGGAGAGGAAAGAAATTGCAATTCTCGCCGTCAATGTAAATCATAGCCAGAAAACGTGAGCAAAGAGTGTGCTCGCTTGTTTATTTCAGCAAGATAAACGGAGCACGCACTTTGTTTTCAATATAAAAAAGGTACCCGGAAGAATGTTGTAAAGTTCTCCCGCAATCCATGACGCAGTCTGTCAAAGGGGCTCTGCAAGTTAATCAAAAGGTGAGGCGCGCAAAATCTACGTCGAAACGGGACAGACTTTGCCTTCTTGTTGACGGTCGAGCTCTTTTCTGGGTGACCTGGGAAAGTCCTCAACAGCGGCATATTTCAAAGATACGTCGTCGAAGTGCACCGACGTCGAGCGTAATTCGTATCTGCAAATCATCGTGAACGTGAACGGAAAGACCCCTGGTGGCGTTCCTACCAAAGACTCCAGGGTCCATCCCTCACACCTGTCCGTGGGCAATGGGTTAGGTGCGGCAAAAAGCAAAAAGGAGACGAGGCCAGGCGAGGCTGACGGCCTCTTGCCTCTTTCCTCTTCCCTCTCGAAAGGCTTAGCCTGGTCCTGGCTGCTATTCTCGCCAAGCAGAGGCACAAGATGAGACATACGGGTGTCATTTTGAGTGCCTTGTGTCTTTTGTGTCGTGTTTCTAGCTAGTGAACTTAGGAAACGGCCCGGTTCGTATGTCCTCTCGTCAAAAACGAATTGACACGTTGTAGCATCTCTGGGGTTTTTGTAACGTGCGACTTCTACTCGGTCCAACGGGAAGCGGCAGGGCCCAGGCCGGCCGTTGGCAATGTCTATCAATCTAGATTGTTCGTACAATGGCCAGGATATTGTGAGATGGATGGTGAACTTGTTCGTTTGCGGGCCATCACGCCAGATTTATCTCGTCTCTCGCCCCGTGTATTGGTTCCCGTCACGTCTGCCAGAAGAAGGCCTGGCCTGGACCCGGGCCATGTGCTGCCAAAGCGTCAGCCGGCCTGGGCCGCGAACGCCTCTCTGCGGCAGGTGCAAGCTCACACGGACGATGAATGCATACGACGCACACAGCACACACACACACACACACACAGAATGCACACGCAAAAATACAAGATACAAGCACAGCTGTCCCCAAAAGATATTCTTGATCGACTGTGGTCCGTCAGCAGTACTCACAAGCTCGTGGCAGTTGCTGGTCTAAAAGACCAATTGGATTTTACGTCAACGTGCAGTGGTATCGCCAAGATCTTTGGAAGATCTTGGCAGAAGAGCTTCTCATCTGGGGCATACAATCAGATGGAAGGATTTACTCCATAGTTTCCCAAACGGGCGATTACACAACATGTCAGTTACCCCAATTAGAGACGGTAAAGCTGGCATTCCGATGAATTGATATTGAAGTCTTGCCATCTCTCAATACCATGTAGGACAAGATATCACAGCCTCGCTTTCAAAAGGGTAGTTGCAGCAAAAGGAGTGCAACCTACCGAGTACAAGCAATACAAGCATCTTGTTAAATCGCCGAGGTAATGAAATAACTGATCGTTGCGACAAAAAGTACAATTTACCGATAGATTTTTCTACTTCAGAGCCTGGTCAAAGACAAGAAGCTCTGCACTCAGGGAACAATAAACAAAATACAGTGGGCTCGCGTGGGGGATCAGGAGTCCTGCAATCCCGTCACGCCCAACGGCCCTCTTTGAGTTGTTCTTTGCAGGGAGAGTTTACAACGCAGCTGGGTAGCAGAAATATGAAGATCTGCACCTGTTGAAACAGAAACTGCCCAGGCCAGGCAAGACACCCAACTGAGTTATCTGGATTATCTGTAGTCATCTGGAGATAATGTCAAGATAACAGCGGCACTTCAGCTTGAACCTTGCCCGTCTTGTTTCAGCTCTTCAGACTTCCAACTAAAACCACGCAACACGGGTACGATTCCACTTTAGGGACCATTTTTAAATACATCCAGCAAGCTTCTGGCTGGCGTTGAATCTCGATTCCTCCCTCGCCTTCCCATTGCCACCCCCCTTTCCAACAAACACTCCTTGTCCATTCCAAGAAGAAGGTTATCCAACAGGCTGGCTTTGTGCCTGCGTGGCCTGCTCATTGGCTCTGATTTGCCCAGGAAAATAGAGTGCCCGAGTGCCCCCTTTGTCTCTCCCTCCCGCTCACTCACAAAGTGTTTCCACTATCACTGTCGACGATCCGTCGAAAAGGTGTCCACTCTACTGATTCTAGCGCGGAACACTGTTCCTTCTTTTTTCGAGGAATTCAAAATTTAAATGCACAAAATGTTAGTTGCTAATTTAGCATGGCCCCCCTGCGCAAATTGAATATGGGGGATGTAACGCTTGAATAAATTCAGGGAATGTCGACAGCAAAACTTGGTGTTTCCCAGCCGAGCGGCACTGTAACTCACGGGCGAGAAACCAAGGCAGTCGCACCGCTGCAACAGTAAATTCAAAGATAATAGCCGGCGGAATGTAGCCAAGTAAGGCGGCACAAAAGAAGTCTTGTCAACGGCCAGAATCAAGCATTGTATCTCGAGAGTTGTGATACGGACAGATAATGATGCGGACAAGCACAAACGGTAACAGTCTCACAAGATACGGCTCACTGCTTCCTGTTCCGCAAGTTAAGGCGAGCTGCGTGGAGAGAAGCTATGCCACTCCCAGTACGGAGTAGACTCCCAATGGTGTAATTTGTGTGGTGAACTGCGTCTCATGCAAACTATCACATCTGGCAGTGGCTTGCCGATAGGAGAGGACCTGCATTCTGACCTGCAGGTAGTGCAATGTACCTTTCGCGCTAGGAGATAGCAAATGGGTACTTCATTAGTTGTAACCTGTCTCTTTCCGCTCTGCCCTTTTCACCTGTCTTCTTTTCACCCTCTCTCTTTTTCCTTTTTTGATTAAATCATGGCTGTGCAAAACTACGCAATTTTCGGCTCCCGCTGGCTTCTCTTTCTGTACCCTACCGTTGGCCGGAACCAATTTCCCACACTTACTGTGTCAGTCGTTCGTGACAGTTTTCGTAAACTTTTGGGAGTCTTTTTGGGTGACAGTCCCACAACGTGAAAGCTTCTTTCCAGGAGTGCCCAGTGAGTGTTGGAAAGAGCAACCTGGAATCTTGCCACTGTATTGAAGAGATTTACAGCACCTTCCCAAAGATACCATCGTTCTTCCATCGTTCTTTCTATCTTTGGGGACTTTGTCCTCTCTATGCCCACATGCCCTTGCTGTCTTGTTCTTTGAGGGTCCGTCTCGCCTTCCCTTTTTCTTGTTCACCTTGTTCTTGTGCCGGTTCCAAATATCTCCTTTTTCTCTTGGTGCAACCGAACAGGAAATAGCGACGAGCGACAGTGGGTGGCAGTGTTGTTTGCTCCTGCTCCGTCTTCTTCATCCGCCATAGCGCACCTGCCACCACTGCACCACCCCCTATTTCCTTCGTATCCCCCACTCTTTCCCCTTCTGTGCTCCGTAATTATCTCGCGTTTCCTCTTTTTCTCTCCCCTGGGGCTGCACGGTCTCGACCAATCTTTTGCAAACCAAGCTTTCTATTCGTTTTTCTCTGGAACTCCCTACACGCCCCCAACGCCCTCGACCCTCACAGCCAACTCGTTCAAACGCCAAATTCCGGTCTACCACACGGTCGTATCAGAAAAGACGCGCACTAACGCATCGCTTTGCCCCCCTTTGTCTCCCTAAAAAGAACCCCAAAAAGAGACCCGAGAGAGAAAAGCTGCAAAAGGTGCTACGCTTCGTCATTGTCGCGGACCGACGCGCAACGCACTGCAAAAAGAGCCAGAGAGCAAAAAAATACGCCAGATTCCCCTATCCAGAAAAAAAGTCGAAGCAAAAGTCGAAGCCTACACGCTCTCCTCCTCCTCCTCCACCACTCTATCTATCCTCCTCCACACACCCATTGCCAACCGCATCCTATCTCACTCTTCCCATTTCTTCTCTTCTTTTTTTCTTTTCTCTTTCCTTGCTATTGGAACTCGACCTCGACCTTCAATTCCTCTCGAGACCAGTCGCCAAGCATCTCTCATCCTCGACATCCTCTTCTTCTTTACGCTCTATATCCATCCCTATCTTTCATCCATCATCCACACACATCCTCAAAATGAGCGACGAGAAGATGCGGACATCGGGCGAGGGCCCGCGTGAGGCCGGCTCCAGCTCGTCTGCCCCCGTCCTGCCGACCGTCAACCCCGACGCCGAGAAGTCGCAGGCTCCCAAGTCCGCGATTCCTGCAGCCGCCTACGTGGTGTACGTTCAAGACAATCATTCTATGCCTTCCTCGACTCGCTTCTTGACCATTTGCTAACCTGATGTCTTCCCTGCGTGCAGTGCCTGGATCAGCTTGAGCTCGTCCGTCATTCTCTTCAACAAGTGGATTCTCAGCACCCTCAACTTCCGTATGTTGCCATCTTCTTCCTTTTTGCTTGTCTGAGCGTTTAGACGGCTCCTCCCGAGAGCCAAAAGAAGGGACGACAGCACCAAGAAACATGTCCATGTGCTAACCGTTGTACCTCTCCATCTACAGGTTTCCCCGTCATCCTGACCACCTACCACCTGATCTTTGCGACGATCATGACACAGCTCCTTGCCCGCTACACCACCCTCATTGACGGTCGCAAGTCTGTAAAGATGACCGGCCGCGTCTACCTGCGGGCTATCGTCCCCATTGGCGTCTTCTTCAGCTTGAGCTTGATCTGCGGCAACCTGACCTACCTCTACCTCAGTGTCGCCTTCATCCAGATGCTCAAGGCCACTACCCCCGTCGCTGTGCTCCTAGCCAGCTGGGCCATGGGTGTCTCGCAGCCCAGCCTCAAGGTGTTCCTGAACGTCATGGTCATTGTGTTTGGTGTCGTCCTGGCTTCGCTCGGCGAGATCCGCTTCGTCATGACTGGTTTCCTGTACCAGCTCGGAGGTATCGTCTTCGAGGCTCTGCGTCTGACCATGGTCCAGCGTCTGCTGAGCTCCGCCGATTTCAAGATGGACCCCCTCGTCTCTCTGTACTACTTTGCGCCCGTCTGCGCCACCATGAACCTGATTGTTGCCCTGCTGTGGGAGGTCCCCAAGGTCACTATGGAGGACTTCAACAACGTCGGCTACGCCATGTTCTTCCTCAACGGCCTGTGCGCTTTCCTGCTCAACGTCTCGGTCGTCTTCCTCATTGGCAAGACCTCCGTCCTTGTCCTGACCCTCTGCGGTGTCCTCAAGGATATCCTGCTGGTCGCCGCCTCCATGCTCATCTGGGGCACTCCCGTCACGGGCCTCCAGTTCTTCGGCTACGGCATTGCCCTGTCCGGCATGGTTTACTTCAAGCTCGGCTACGACACCCTCAAGAGCTATGCCGCCGAGGGTGGCCGCAAGTGGGCTGAGTTCGGTGCTACCCGCCCGGCTCTGCGGAAGATCATTATCGGCGGCACCGTCCTGACGGCTGTCCTGCTGGTCTTCTCCTGGGCCAGCCCCAGCAGCCTGCCGGTCAACCTTCCCGTCCGTTTATGATCAATCCACGCCAAAGCTCTATGCCCCCTTTGACGCAAATCGCGCCTTTCTTACTCTATTCTCCTAATCACGCAAGTGTCCGAGCCTCTTCTTTTTTCAACATTTTACAACTTTTATCAACACACTTCCCCCCATTCTTGACACTTGCTGGGAGTACACTCGTATGACTACGAACAACAAAAAAAACCAAGGCGTTGCATTAATGGAACCTCCTACGCTGAGCATTCGGAGTATATATTATTTTAAACCACTGTTTTCTGTTATCCCCCCATTTCATCATTTTCATATTTCACATGTCTTTCTCTTATCTTGTTCTCTCCCTTTATATCGATGCATCTCTCATTTTCTTTTACGCGGTGTAATATGTTACGTTTACTTAATAGAAAGTTTCCAATTTTTTAATTTGTCTCGTTGGTCTGCTTTTAATTGTATGTATCTGTCTGTCTTCGATGCATGGTCTAGTGTGAGGTTAGTAGAGAGTGGTGAGGAGACAAGCCAAAAGGTGTTCAAGTGTAGTATTATCACTGGGAATTCTCGAGCAGCATATGGCTCACGAGGACGGTCGTGGAGTCGCAGTAGATAGACCTTATCTTGCTATTCAAATAATATAATTCTCTCGAAAACGTTACAGTTGCGTTGTGTGGTACACACATCCTCGAATCAGTCTTACGTTCTTCAGATGTCACATCCCACGACAGGCAAGAGAGACGAGGTACTGTAGTGGTTGTTCAAGTTTTTTTGTATCATTTCAAGTATCTTGGTCGTTCCCGGTAAGCCCGCCAGCATTATGATGACAGACTCACGTCCGTAGTTTTTTAATGTGTTCCTGGCAATCAATCAAATCCTTTTTGTTGACCAAACCGACGCCATTCACCTCGGCATTTCCCATCGTATTTTTTTTCGTCCCCCGTTTTCCTTGTTTTATAATATCACTTTTGCGAAAGCCTCTCTCCCTTCAGTATTGACCATCGTGGCCAACACCTCCATCCAGGTCAATGGCGCTGACCCTTTCCCCTGTCATGCCCGTCAAGTCGTTTTTGTGGATCGTGAGAGATGGCGGGTATGGATGGATGGCGTGTGCGTAAGAGGATGGTGGTGACAAAAAGACAGAAAGATTTCGGTGAAGAAAAAAGAAATCGGCAAAAGAGTTATTGGTTTAATAATTTTCTTTTTGGTTGTTTTTTATATGACCGGTTTTGTAACAGACGTTGATTGGATTTACAACATCATGACCCTCCCGCAAGATGGAAAAAAAGAGGAAAACGAAAACACAGCGCAAACCCTCGTGACATTTAGAATTCTGTAGGCGTTAGTAGGTGTTCAACATAGGTGCGTGGATGTGACTGTCGCCTCGCTTGCATGGGGGAAACTCACTCAGAGGGGTGAAGAACCACCGGTTCTTGCCGCTCGTGTACCGCTCCTCGAGGACCTTCTTGACCGACTTCTTGGCCTCCTCCCGTTGGCTGACCTCCTTGAAAGTGTCGTTGGAGAGGACGCCCTTGAGGCCCTCCAGCTCCAGGGTGTAGCGCGTGGGCATCAGGTGGTTGTAGTTGACGACCTTGATGAACGGCTTGACCTTGCTGCGCTTCTCTTGCCGGGTCTTGGACATGCGGCGAGTGATCTTGGACGGGTAGCGCTCGATACCGGCGACCAGGGCGTGGCCATAGGGGTGCAGCTTGTTGCCAGCATCAACGGGCTGAATGATGACGACCTGGGGGGGAAAAGAGTTAGTCCCAAAATTCTGCCTTTTCTCGCATTCAGACAGAAGCATTGCCTCGACCAGTCCAACGATGCGAGTCCCAACGATGCGATGCGAGGTTCCATTCCCGTCGTCCCTTCACGAGGCTCGACCTCCTATTCACTATCTCCAATGCCACCTCTCCCATCTCGAATTTCAGCAGCAGCGTGACGGTCGATATTGTCGGTTCGAAATCCGTGATCGTCCGTCCCTTTCTCTTTCAGCCGGCCGGAAGCATTCAGCTCTCCCGTCAATCACTCTTGTCGTCGTCGTGTCGGATTGAGGTCGCAACCAAATTTGTCCAGGATTCGAGGTGCGTCGAAAAATTCAATCTCGGCGTCGTGCTGCGGCTTTATCGTGTCGTCGTCGTCGTCGTCCGTCCGATCTCCAGCTCCCGCAAACGCATCGCTCTTCCGCGTCGTGGACCATCGAAACAAAAACTTCTTTCTAAATCCTCCCATCTCGTTTCAATCGAATCTTACCTTCTTGCCGGCGAAACGGCCGCGGGTGATGATGGCAACACGGCCAACCTTGAGGAACTTCATGGTGAATTAAGAAGATAACTGAATTTCCCTTAACTCGGAATGGTGACGGTAGGTTGGGTGGTTGAGGGGGAAGAGGAAAAGGCTGGACTGTTTTCGTGAAAATTGGGCGTCGAAGCGAAAAAAGTCGGTTTTGTCGATTGTGGTGCACAAGGAGAAACTCTTACCAGGAAGGGGAGGGGAGGAGTGGAAAGGAAAGAGCCACATAGAGCCAGTGAGCGCGCACGCCGTGGTTAGGTTTTTTCCCCTAGCGCACCCTGACTGGGCCGTGCGCAAAATTGCAAAAAAAAATTTGTGTGGGCAAAAAATTATTTTCTGGGCTATGGATCCGTCTGTGTGATTGGTCTAATATGATGACTAAGGGTAAAATAAATGGTACCTCAGAGCACAAGGGGTTTGGGGCCCCACCCAAGTTAAAGAGGCTCACGTGATATTTCCAAAGAACGGATTTTGGGCCAACTGATCCGTTTCCACTTTTCTTCCATCCATAAAAAGTGGGTAATAATGTCTCTGATTGGCTCCTTTGTCTGGCTCCCAATTCTCGGGAGATCGTGGGATGAAAGCTGGGCGTCACTCCAAAGCTCACGAAACAGAGATCGCTCAAAGCACACAGACGACAGAAATACACCCCCAAACAACAAACAACACACCAGACACGATGCCTGCTCCTACATACATCATCTCCAAGGTCGCCGACCCCATCTTCGCCGTATTCATCGGCGTATCAGCGGCCGCGACTCGGATCAACCGGGAGCAGAAGGAGAAGGGCAAGACGGCCCAGGACGCGATTGATCTTGTCAAGAGGTACGTGAAAACCGGGGAGGAGTGTCTGAGGATCAAATGACTCATTATTTATGCTATTATGTACATGATGTTGTTGTGTTGCTATCCTACAACTTTGGGATATTTGTGTTTACTAACACTGGCCCCAACAGACGCCTGACAAGTGCCTCGAAGACGCCGGCGGCATAAGCATGTAAACTGCTTTGATGCGACGACCTTCCTTCCAAACTTTTGACCCCCGGCCACTCAATTCTCGGCCTCCGCCCCGTACTCGCCCTTCATCATCTGCTGCACCATCTGACCGCACAACTTGGCCGTTGGGTTTGTGCCGACGGCCAGACCACGAGCAATCTCGTTGCCGAAACGGCCACCCATGGCGAAATCCCGCGACGCCGCCTCCTCAAAATCCATCTTGTTCCAGCGTGCCTCGGGGCGGTCAACATTGGCGTTGCAGCGCCTACCGCTGTCGGCTAGCTGCTTGGACGTGGCATAATAGATGGCGGCGCGCTGGGTAAAGGCGAGTGACAGGGTCTTGGCAGCCGTCGGCGACAAGGCAGCCGATGCCATGCTGGCGGCGGGAGGCATCAACAAACTTATAGCGCGGTCGAGGTCGGACAGCACAATTACAGCTGCCTGTGCGCGATCCTTCTCATCGGCCGCAGGGCCCGTCAGGATGGCCTCGACGCCTCGTTGCGGGCGGGGAGGAGACCCCAGAGAGCCGAGCAAGGGACCATCAACCAGGGGTTCCAAAAGCATGTCGTCGCCATAGAGGCGTCGCAGGGCCTGGGCGCGGTTGTTGCGGGTGCTGGCATACCGGGGGTGCTCGTCGACAAGCTTGCCCAGGCAGGCTACACATGTCCGGTATGCTTCAACGGGGTCGGCAAGTGTCTTTTCCTTCAAGCCGGCCAGCTCCATCTCGGCCTGCTGCATAGACAAGATAAGCTCGCGCTCTCGCTGGCTGATGGTGTCGTATTCGGCGGCGTCCGTGATATGCGGGTCCTTGGGCAAGGAAGGGTCCAGCCGCAGACCACTCTCTGGGTTGGATTCGGGGTCACGGATCTTGCCGAGGACATCAATGTCCCGTCTGCTGAGGGTGATGTTGCCAGCCATGTTGTGCAGTTGTGTGATGGTGTATATGAGAAGGGTACCCTTGTGGATGAGGTAATGAGGCAACTCAATATAAAGTTGATGTCAACAATCAAACACAAATATCGAATGATTTCTTCAAAATTCTGGACAAACAAACGGTTTAAAAAAGAGGCACAATTGACAGCAGTGACATTGCTTATCAAAGAGAGCTTCGGTTTATTATTTGAGGTCATCGGGAGGCAAAAAGTAGACGGCCCCGCGGAAGGTACGGTCGACCAGTCACGAGTCCCTGCAATCGGCTTTCTTTTGACTGACAATACGACGCGTCTACTATCTGCGCTCTGGCAGTCGCTCCTGCACTGTGAGACTGTCAAAAATCACTATCAAATCGAGTTGTATGGCTGGAATGCACGGCGTGCAGGGCACCTTCCCAAAGCAAAACATGCAGTGGTTGTTTGCGGTGAGGTGAGCATGAGGGGTGTGGGGCCAACGGCACTGTGCTGAGAGACAGCGATTCAGAGGGAAGGCGGAAAACAGGCGACCGACAAAAGGCGGGCGGCCAGTGTCGGCATGGCGCGGCTTCCCCCACATTACAGCCCTTTGTAAGTCCGCGATAAGGGATAAGAACGGCAGGCGGCAAGCATTCCGCGACGACTAACAAAGCCGAGCAGCAACCAAAATGCCACCAAAATACACCCAAAATGGCAAGAACGGGCCAAAGTGACCAAAAACAACCCAAAATCCAGGCCAACATCGTCATCAAACCTGCTGATACACCAGCGAAAAGGAGGGGAAAAATTATGTGCACAACGGCAATCTTTGCCGCTGATGGTCATTCTGACTTGGGTACATTCAGGTGCATTTACGAGGTTTTGGGCGTGCTGACGGGGAATGAAACAGCCAGATTACAGATACACCGGGCGTTTTTGGTCTGTTTGTTGGCGATCATCTGCTTTCAATTTTGGGGGTAATCATTTGCTGGGTACGAAGAGGTACTTGGATGAAGTACTCATGATTATATTTAACATATCTAAGCCCTTCATCCAACATTCACACATTTCTTTTTGCCTCCCTCTTTTTGCCTTTTGATTTAATTTCCAATCAATACTGTCCTTTTCTTGATATTCCTTGACATCCTTCTTTTATATCACCAGATATATCACAGCAAACACAAACAAATAATCACAATCCTTTCACACTTACACACACCCTAACACCACATTTTGTGTCCATGTCCCCGTCTGCCATCTCCGACTCGCCGAGAAACTCGGTTTCTGATCCGCACAACGCGCACAGGAACGTCTTTGGAGGAGCCACCACCAAGAATGGATCCGCCATCGATGCCGCCGTGAGCGCTGCTACGGGCACGCCGACCTTCCACGGCTATGACCACGTCACCTGGTGGGTTGGCAACGCCAAGCAGGCCGCCAACTACTACAGCACCCTCTTTGGACTGCCCACTTTTGCCTACCGGGGCCTCGAGACTGGCAGCCGGTATTTCGCCTCATACGCCGTCGGCCACCACCGCGGCGGTGGTGTTGCTGATAGTGCCATCGAGGACGACCAGGACAACGTTTGCTTTGTCTTCACGTCACCCATCCGCTCGTACCGCCATCTGCCGGAGGACGAGCCCATCTCGGACGCCGAGCGTGCGCTGCTAAAAGAAATGCATGATCACCTCGAGCGCCACGGCGACGCCGTCAAGGATGTCTGCTTCACCGTCGACTCTGTCGAGGGTGTCTACCAGCAGGCCACTGCTGAAGATGGTCTCTCAAAAGACGCCAAGGTTGTCGGCGTGCAGCCCCCCGCACAGATCCATGACAAGCTGTACGGCGGCAGCGTCACCACGGCCATGATCCGCACCTATGGCGACACGACCCACACGCTGCTCAACCGCGGCGACTACAAGGGTCCCTTCTTGCCCGGTTTCCGTGCCATGGCACCTCCCAAGGCTGCACCCGCTGGCACGGCCACTTTCAAGCCGGTCGTCATGGCCCCTGCCCCTCCCGTTGGTCTCCAGCGCATCGACCACTGCGTCGGCAACCAGGACTGGGACGAGATGGAGGCTGCCTGTGAATTTTACGAGCAGCGTCTGGGTTTCCACCGTTTCTGGTCCGTCGACGACAAGCAGATCTGCACCGAGTTCAGTGCCCTCAAGAGCATCGTCATGTCCAGCGGCGGCAACGCCGACACCGTCAAGATGCCCATCAACGAGCCGGCCGCCGGCAAGAAGCGCTCCCAGATTGAGGAGTACATTGTCTTCAACAGCGGCGCGGGCATCCAGCACATTGCCCTGCGCACACCAGACATTATCCAGGCTGTGTCCAGTCTACGCGCCCGCGGCGTGCAGTTTATCGATGTGCCGCCGACCTACTACGAGGCTCTGCGCGAGCGGCTGGCCGCCAGCGCCAACGGCACGGGTGCCAAGCTGGAGTGGCACATTAGCGAAGAGCAGCTGGCCATTGTGCAGCAGCTCAACATCCTGATTGACTACGACGAGGGCGGCTACCTGCTGCAGCTCTTCACGAAGCCTTTGATGGACCGCCCGACTGTCTTTATCGAGATTATCGAGCGCAACAACTTTGAGGGTTTCGGTGCCGGCAACTTCAAGAGTCTTTTCGAGGCTATTGAGCGCGAGCAGGCCGAACGTGGTAATCTGTAGGGGGTGGGTGTGGACGGACGTTTAAAAGAGCACACAAATTGCTACCTGCGACGATTATGAGACCTTTCTTTTTTTGTTCTTTTTCGGTTGCAAATAGTTCGCTCGATCTTTCAAAAAATTATATACTGTCCGAAAACAACAAAATCACATCAAATAAAATAAAATATCTGACAAAACATAGAAGGCTCACAATAAAAGGTTGTCTTTTAATTGTTATGATTTTAATTTTTATAACAAGTTATGATGTATCCTCAATTGTGCTAACCGACATGTTAAAAAAACCTAACTTTGTTAACACAGCTACAGATTCAACACAAAAATAATAATAAAAAAACCACAAATTCTCTCGAAGTTGTGTCGTCAATGTATTTTGTATATGATGCTTCTGTCAACGTAAAATACACCCATTATAATGCCGTTTTCTACAATGCTAGCCCAACTAAATAGAGTAAACTGTTTTGTCTCTTTTACTCTCTCCCACTGCCGTCCTTCTCGTCTACCCAGCCTCCTTTTTCTACACCTCCTCATTCTCCCAATCCTTCTCGCCAAACATGGGCCGCCGGTTGCCGTTGTTGGCATTGGACGTCTCTAACTTGGCCAAGAACTCTGGCGGCAGCGTCGGGATGTACTTGTGCTCGCGCTCGCGGTTCATGCCACCGAAACCGGCACCGTACGATACGAGCATGTCAGTCGCTGAGGGCAGTGTAAAAGGCAGCATCAGCGCTGGGTCGAGCAGCAGGTGCTTGGGCGCATCATCTTCCTCATCCTCGTCGCCATCGTCCAAGAGATTCTTGCCCGGGGTGGTCGTTGGTGTCAGGCTACCACCGCCGCCATTCTTGTTCTTGGCCGGTGTAGAGGGCGCGTCCTTGGCGGCCTGTGCTGCTGCCTCGGCTGCCTGAGCTTCGTTCAGCTTGACGGCAGCCGAGCCGGCGAAATCGGCGAGAGCGGGCGGTGCACCGTAGGCAGTAGCTGCAGCGGACGCAACGGCTTTCACGACAAAGGCGGGCGCTTGGGGTGCAGGTGCCGCGGCAGGCTTTGATAGCTTCTTGCTGGTGTTCTTTACTGGCGGCGTTGGCGACATGGTCTTGCGCCGGTTTTCGCGCCGTAGCTGTGCCTCCCGCTGGATTGCCACCAAATACTTCATGGCGCTCTTGGTCAGGCCCTTTTCGCCCACTTCGGGCCGGTAGTGCTCGGCCGCGTGGATCAGCTGCTGCGGGCTCAGCGACTTGAGCTGCTGCAGCGTGCCAACGAGCGCCTCGAGATCGTCGGCACCCAGCGATGAGAAGCACTGCAGCCATTGTAGCAGCTGGATGACAGGCTCCAGGTGGCGCCGCGCAGCCTCCATGGTGGGCTCGCCTGATGACCGCATCTCGCCGTGCTCGTAGTGTTCGGGCATGCGGTTGTTCGTGCGTGCCCAATCTTCGAGGATGGACACGTTCATGCGGATCTGCATGGCCTTGGTGCGGGCCAGGTACTTGCGGTTGGACATGATGCGGTTGAAGAGCTCGGCGCTGAGCCAGTACAACAGCTGGGAGATGATTTGTGCGGTGATAACCGAGTGGACGTCGTACAGGTCGAGCACAAACAGTGTCGACGACAGCAGCGAGGTGACGTTGCGCGGTGCGGGCTTGGCGCGCTGTTTGGGCGAGGGTGGCCGCATTCGCCGCTCGAGTGGCTCCTCCTTGACCTCCTTTTTGCGCTTGAAGATCTTCCACTCGTTCTGGAAGGTAATGTCCTCGAAGCCCGGGATAATCTCGTGGTCCAGCATGGCTGCATCGAGCACCTTGTCGAGTCGGCGCTCGGCGTCACGCACAATCAGGATGAAGATCTCGTTAATAAGCTCAGCCAGTTGCGCCTGGAACTCGGTCGTCGCCTCGACGAGTCCTGCGTCCTTCTTCAGGTAGTGAAGGAGCAGCGTGGCGTTGGAGATCCAAAACGCCAGGATCGTCATGTCCCACTGGTGTTGCTCGACGACATCATTGATCTTGTCCATGGCCGTAATCAGCAGCTTCGCTAACAAGTCTTGGCTGGCGTGGTAGTGTGCATAGCGGGCGCTCAAGAAAATGACGTTGGCGGGCACGGGTTTTTGTGTTGGTGAACGCTGCGGCTGCATGTTGGTAATGACAATGTCGAGTATGCGGTCGAGGTCGGCCTCCTGGAAGACAAACATTTGGTCATGCAAGCAGCGAGACCAGTCGAACTCTTGCTGCTCTTCCTCGAACTCGTCCACTGGCTGCTGTTTTGTTAATAGGGAGTTCAGAGTAAAAAAATAATGTGCGCACTTGAATACTTACTTCTGGCTGGTCGTCGATCCCGACGTTACCGAGGTCCACCTCCAGATCGCGGGCGCTCTCCATCATCATTCGTCGCCGCATCTCGTTCTCGGCCATCTCCTCCTCGAACCGGTCCTGCGAAAAGCCTGGGTTGTAGAAATCGTCCGTCACGCCTGCACTGCCAATGTTATAGCCGCTGTCATGCAGGTAAAAGGACATTTCGCTGTCTGGGGGCACAAAATCGAACGCTGTGCGGCCGCTCGATGTCTTGGTGTCCGTGGCCGCACCGCTATCGAGCAGCAGCTTGGCAATGTTCTTGTGCCGGTTCGTCATGGCCCACATCAGCGCGCTCCAGTGGTTGCGGTCCTGCCGGTCGACGTCGGCGCCCGCGGCAATCAGCGCCTCGACAACGCCCTCGTGGCCGAAACAGCTGGCGTATATTAAGGGCGGCGTGCCGTCCTCGTCGGGCACGTTGAGGTCAATGTATGGCCGTGCCTTGCCCTCCAAGATCTTGCGGACCTGCGCGACGTTGCCGTTGCTGGCGGCCATGTTAAAGACGCGCTGCAAGGTTGCCCGCTTCTCGTCGTCGGACAGTTCTTCGTTGGACGCCACGGTATCCTCGTCCTCGGCCATGGCGGCTGCATTGCTCGAAAGTGCCGCCTGTGCCGCTAGCATTTCCATGAGCCGTGTGTCGCTGTCAGTGACGGGGCCCTTGGTCAGGTCCTCGCTGTAGTTGGGGTCGTTGAGGGTGAGCTCGCCGAAGCCGAGCGGTTTCGCAAGCATGGGGGAGGTCAAGAACTGTGATGATCCTGGGCGTGTCAGTATCAAGATCACGCACGCAAACATAAAAGCATTCTGGCACAGCAGACTCACCCTGCCATCCATCATAAAGTTCTGTCTCGGGCACGAGGTCTGTCGGTCGTCGCCGGTCGTCAAGCGATTTGGGAAGATCTAATGGCAGCGCGCGCGGCTTCTTGCCGCCGTTGTCAATGTCCTCGTCGCCCGACGACGCGAAGCCGCCGCCGCCGAAGGCGTCGTTCTCCACATCGTCTGCATCCATCGTGGCTGAGTCTACCAGGCCGGGATAGCTGCCGTCGAGGCTGATTCAATAAGAAAACTCCCTCAGGAGTCTGGCGGTGATCGAAGGACGCGGGGGGAGGAGGCCGCTGTCCACACCACCCCAGGGGTCAAGTCGTGCGTTGAAGAGGGGGGCAGTAGGTCGTGTGCTGAGCTTGTCTCTCGAATTCGCAAAAGGGGGGGGTTTGTCGCTGCGTTGTCCCTCAGCGCATCATCTGCGTTTGGGTAGCTTTGTTGAGTTGAGTTATCAAAAGATTTGACAGAAGGAGGTTCGACGTCGCGGAATGGTCGGTCGCACTTGCTTGCCTTACTGTTGGTGACGCCTCTTGCTGTATGCACCTCAGGCGGCGGTGGTGGTGCTCTTGCCTTGCCCTTGCTCGTTGTGTGGCGCGGGGCAATCGACTAATGGGCGGCGCCCGCAGCAAGGGAAAGTGGGCGGACTTTTCGCGGTCGTCGGTATTCCGGGACGTGGTTCTTTCCTTTTTTCTTTGGAATCGGCGGAAAAGGAGCAGAAATGTCAAGACAAGAAGAAAAGGAGAGACGCAGTTTACTCGAAGAAGCACCAGTTCGCTTTCGTCTATTCAACAATCTACCGATAGGTGCCCGACAAGGGACAATGCTCCATGTTGGGAAATTAGGCTGGCACGTAGCTAGTTACTGTGGACATCTAGGCCTCCATATTGCGGTAGCTTGGTATGCTATGGAATTATATAATCCGCGTGACGTGTCACATGACGTGACTGACATATTTGTTTCCAACAGACCTCAGCAGATTTCATGGCTATTGGTTTTGATAATCATGTATTGAAAATTGTAAAAGTACATTGCATCGTATGTAGGTATCCCGCGGTTGATTTCAAAGAGCTGTGTTGGTTTACTGTGGTAATTTTGTGGACTTGCATCATCTCGTCGTCATGTCATAGTCTGTTTCACCTTTGCTTTCTTTTTGTTTCTATTTTGATTTTATTTTTAGGTTTCTGTGTTTTTCGGTCATAAGAGTTCATTTTTTAATCCAAATATAAAGCTAGATTAATGTTTATGCGTCACCTGATCTCCCTTAGATGGCTCTGGTGCCGAACACGCGGATGCGCTTGACACCGCCGTCGGGGATCATGACCAGCTTCACGTGCGTGGCCACCTGGCCAGCGGGCAGCTCCGACGTAAACTCGTGCTCCTGGTCGGGGCCGCACTTGGACGGCGAGACAGCGTCGACCCACGAAGCGTCGTCGTGGGCAGGCTCACTGCCAGCAGGGCCCTTCCACTGCAGCGCCTCGACCTTGACCTTTTGCGGGAAGTTGCCACGGAAGTAGGCCGTGTCAACGATAAAGCGCTGGATATTGCAGGCGGCGCCCAGGCGGATAATGGCCCAGTCGACGTGGCCCTTGGTGCGCGAACGGGACGTCTCCCAGCCGTCACCCATGTCCTTGCCGCGGCCGGGCAGCAGCAGGTTGTCCTTGGTGCCAAAGTGCTGGTCGCTGCAGGCGACGGCGACACCGCCGTTCTGGGCAGCGGCAAGGTCAAAGACGGCGCTGGCGTCGGCAGGGAAGACGGGCACGGCGTGGCCGAACAGACGGAAACGCGCAATACCGCCGTCGGGGTACATGTTGAGGCGCACGTGCGTGTAGGCCTTGGTGGTCTCCGAGGCCAGCTTCCAGCCGTGGCGCTGCGAAGGGCCGCAGGGCTGCACGCCCAGGATAGTCTCCCAGCCGCCGCGGCTGCCGCCCCACGAGACGACGTCGGCGTCGTTGTCGCTGAAGCAGCCCTCGACGGAAATGGCGGGGGCCTCGTTGCCGCTGAAGAAGGCCGTGTCAATCTCAACACCAGTCACCGTGCCTGAGGCGACGCCCAGGCGGATAATGACCCAATCAAAGGGCTCCGGGTTGTGGCGGCGCGTTTCCCAGCCGTCGTACCAGGCACCGCTGAAGACCATCTTGCCAGCCTCACGGATGGGCGGCGTGGGCGTCAGCAGGTTGGCGGCATCGGCAAACCATTGGTTGGAGAAGGCGAGGACCTTGCCCTCAAGGCCAGCGGAGACGAGATCTGTGACGGGGCGGTCAGCTGCTGAGCGATTTGATGCATGTCTAGGTTATGTAGGCGAATCTAGGTGGAATCTGGGCAGATCTAGGCGAATCTGGGCAAACGCAGACTGAGAAGAGACAACGTGGGGGGCACCGTGCAGATGCGCACTGGCCAGCGCAATTGATACCTCACATACCGATGCTGTTGGAGCGGAACGTCGAGTCGATGTCGGCGGCGGCAATCTGCGTCGCCTTGACGTCCTCCAGGGAATACTCGGCCGGCTCCGACATTTTTGATGTGTGTATGGTGGGTATATGGGTATATAAGAGTGAATGGTTTCCCTTTCTTTTGATTTTGGGTTATGAGTATGAGTTATATCCAAAAGTATGTCTGACGCAAATATCTCAACGGCTTTCTGAAAATGAAGAAATGGGTGAGGGTTAAAGTATATAACCAAAAAAGGATTCAAGAATGCGAAAAGGGAAGAAATTGGTTGCTTGTGATAGTCTCCACAAAGCTTCTTGGCCCGATGGAGAGGTGTTAGGTAAAACGAAAAAAACGCCGGTTTTGCCACGGACACTTTGTATCTTTGTATCTCGACTTTGACTGACCAGAATGGAACTATAACTCACGACAGCGGGCTATAAAGACAGCCCAACAAAATGCTGGCAACGGCGTTTGTTTTGAATCTCGTTTTCGACACTCTGAATGGCTTTCTCAGGATCACGACTTTGCTCGAAAAGTCAAACCTTTCAACAACGCAATCGCGTCTCGAGGCAGGCGAGACGTGGAGATATCGAGGGTCCGGCCGGCCGCGGTCGGGCCCCAAGCTTCTGCTATCGGACTAAGCCGATACCGCCCTCTTCAAACGGCGATAAAGCGACAAGGCGCAAAAAGGGGACATTTTAGTGGGTTGGACAGCGTTGTGTCTGAGGGGATGAATGCTGCGTAGAAATTCTCCCGCTACGCGCCAATCACTTTTTGGTGATAGCCCACCAACGAAAATACGTAATAGCGGGCTGGAACGCTCTTCCTGCTTTGCTGTTTGGACGAAACTTAGGACTAAAATGGATATGGGACGGCAGTTCCCAATTGGACAGGCAGGTACGCATTGAACGAGTCAAAAAACGAAGGCGCATTTGACGTTCTTGCCTATTGCATCCTTACCAACATCTTCTTGTTAGAAATTGCCCGAAGCGGAAAGAGAGGCCGTTGACCGTTGACCACAACACGGTTGGCTCGCCGCGGGCAAGAACGGCCGAGCAAACCTACGTAATCAACAGTCGGCACACAATGCGGTGCACAACACAATGCGGGGAGATGGCGGGCCAGGGCCTTGTTGGAAGGTGTTGCAACCCCCACTAGGCCAATCAGCCCCTGCTCGTTAGCAAGCACGTAACGCTGGATCACAGTACAATTTACTTTTACCACCAAGCTTGTCCCCCCCTTTCAATCAGCATCGCCATCGACCCTCTTCGTGGCGCAATCAACGGCGATACGGTCCCCTCATTCACCATCTTTCATCCCTTTATCTTTGCGATACTATCTTGCCGACATTCGACCTCTTTCTTCCCCAGACGTTCGCCAAGACATCAACTGTCAAGCTTTGATCGGAAACATCCGACGACGATAGCTGTGAAACTTTTTGGCTTTTTGACAAGCTTCGGCCAAGCTCAAAAAAGAAGACTATCATACAGAGCTAGCATCGAATCGGAGCACTACTTCTTGTGGGGGCCCTTTTAATCGATTCGCAGAAAATCAACAATAATCGGGACAACATTTCAACGATTCAATCAACACAGGGCCAATGGCATTCAACGCTGTATCGCCGGCCCAGGAGCCGATCCAGGTCAACGGTGACCGCGTCGACGAGTCGGCCCCATTGCTAGGAGAGCCGGGCGATGTTCTGCAGAAGCCAGGCGAGAGCATCTTTTCCAACTTTTACAAAGGTGAGTCCACGCAAGCAGTATGCCTTTGTTGGTATCCTTCCACAGCCTAACATTCTTTAGGCACCGCATGGCTTGCCCAGGCCGGCGCTCTGCTGCTCGTCATCCTTGTCTGGGTCGGCGTGTTCCGGCATCCGCCTCTCCTCCCGCTCTTCTCGCCTCACCCGCTCCTCCAGTCATTTGGCGTCTTCGTTGTTATACAGGCCATCTTGGTCTTGCAGCCGACGGCCACGCCCGGTGACAAGGTCCGCGGCGCCCACGCCCATGCCGCGCTCCAGCTGCTCTCCTTCTTTATCTTGATTGGCGGCGTCGCCATCATCGAGGCCAACAAGATCAAATCGCACGGCGTGCACTTCCACTCGACACATGGCTACCTGGGCGTGCTGACGGCCGTCGTGCTCGTGGCCCAGTACATCTTTGGTTTCGTGATGTGGTTGGCACCTGCCTTCATCTTTGGCAACGGGCCCGACCGTGTCGACAAGGCCAAGGCGCTGTGGAAGCAGCACCGGTGGTCTGGCTACGCCGTAGGCCTGCCGCTGCTGCTGACGACGGTGGCCACGGCTACGGCGACGGATTACAACGTCAACGTGCTGGATATCCGGCTGTGGGCCGTTCTGGTGGCCATTGGCTTGATTATTGTGGGTGTCTACCCGCGCATCCACATCCGCAAGCTTGGTCTACGTCAGTAGGCGTACAAGATGAGCAGCAGGAGGGATGAGAAAATAAAGTGCAGATATGGGAAGGAGAAACAGAGACACGTGGAGACGTGGAGACGAACGAAAGAGACGGAGAATCTCTGCATGGGAGCTTCTGAAGGCGCGGAGCTTCAAGCTGCAAAAAACTGACATCTAAGCTGCTGTTGAAAACGGCTTATTGAATTTTGAGAATTTTTTTTTTTGCTATATCCTTCAACAAGATATGATAATTTTGCATATTGGGCAAATATACCACCGACAGATGTCGATTTTCCTTCTTCCAGCCTTGCCGAACTCAACGTGCGTCGGATTCGCTGATCAGCAACGCCTTTTTATGCCGCTCTCCCGGCAAACCTGGGGATGTGACGCCGTTCGTTGGCAGGGATGGAGACGCTTGGTAGATCCGAAACGCCTGCGTCTGCTCAAGTTGCGTAAGTGCGCACCTGGTTGAAAGCTTCCTGGCTAGCTAAGAAGTGAATGGATTCCCAACTTTCCTAAACGGACCATCAACAAAGACGACAAAGCTCGTTTTGTCGAAGCATTTGACAAGAACGACTCAGTCTAAACTTAAATTCAGCCTCCAGCCAATCGTCGGCGCCTCTGTCATCGTGTGGTCTGCCGTTGTGCTGTTGGCTGAAAATAAAGCGCCGTTGGAGTGGATTGGCTGTTGGTAATGGCTTTTTGGGGGTGTGCGTGACAAAACAGGCGACGCAAGCGGCAAGCAGGGGACGCCCGCCGCTGATTGGCCAGCAAGGCACGCCACTTCCGCATTGGCTCCCGCCCCTACGTCATAATCCTCAATCTTGCTTTTTTCCCGTCGCCTTGGACAAGGTCGTATTTTTGTCCGCTTTTAATCCAACAACGCGATTGGAACTAAAACCGGCTCCCCTCGAAAGGAACAACAACACATGCTTTCTCCTTAAGGACGATCGTGAGTTTGGGGAATTGAGGACACGTGCGGAAACCCACTGGCAATTCCTCTGAAGATTGAGAGAAATCCTTTGGAATTTTGACACGAACGAGGCCGCCAGGCTTCCGTGTTTAAGAGGATCGCAAAAAGCGTAAAGATATGCATTTGGGATGTGCAGTTTTGTCTCGCGTGGCGCACATGTCTTCCTTTGTTGAACGCCAACGAGACGAGTAAGTAAACAAGAAAAACTGCAACGTCGCAGTAAGCAACGGACAGGCTTGAGACAGGGCCAGGTAGGACAGAGCAGAGTGCAACGGAAAAGGAGAGGGAACAATCGTGGAAATAAGAAAAGCAACGAGGGTAAATAAAGGCAGAAGAGGAAAATAAATACAAGTAAATAAAGAGAAGACGGACCAGAAGGCAAAGCGGCCAGAATTCAATAAGCAGAGTCGCAATTGTCGGTCAGTCCCAGACAACGACAAAGCTAGAGAGACAGGACATGCATTGACCGTATCTTTTAGCCGGTGTAGTGTATTGGACGGCTTGTTGTCGTTACCTACATTCGACGTTTATTGACAGCAGAGCGAGACAGATCGCGCTGGATTTGCCCATTATGGCTCTTGCGGTCTGGTTTTGCACGACGTCAAAACCGGGAAGGAGCCAGGCTGTACGGGAGACGGGCCAGAGAAGCAACCGCGCGCACTGACTCGTTTGCACGACACTGCTCAGTAAAGGGAAAGAGCATCCCACAGCCTGGCTCCGGTACTCAGCACAAGCAATAATAGAAGTGTCGTGAGAGGATCGTGATCCAGCCCCGTTTTGGCCTACCGGATGTTTCTTTTTTGCTCTGTCGTAAGATGGAAATCTCCGTGGGACGTCTGTCTCTGGTGGCGCTGCGATTCGAGAACCGTCAGAGCGTCCGGACGTTTTGCGCAGATGGTGCCCCCCATCGTTGCCACCGGCGCAATTCTAGCTTTTTTTTTTGATAGCAGAGCGCCCGCAAAAAGCAAATACTCAGGAAGGTGCGCTCCGCGCAAACTGGCGGCGAACCACAACGCCATCGTGACTTCCCTCTTTGCCATAGCGGCCGCCACAATTCGTTAATTTGCTCTCCCCCATCTGGCAGCATCTCCTGAGCCGTCACAGAGGGAAGGAGCACGAGCTCCGTTGCACGTCTGTAGCAAAGATCCATCCGACGACACGACGTATGTTCCTTCCCGAGACAGACCAGACTGCCAGACTGCGAACTGCCAGAAGACACCAGACAGCCCCAATCGGGACAGGCTTCACATCCAGGCCTTGCACGCCTCCACGCCTATTTGGTCAGCCCACTCAAAAACATGCGCTACGCTATTTTACCTGCGCGCGCGACCACCTGAGAAAAAAATTGCAGCTGCCAAACCCCCAGCCCCCGGTTACGTCATAGGGCGCCGATCGCCAAGTTTTTTGCGGCCTTGTCCCCCCATGGGCCATTCTTCAATTTGCCTGCTTCGTCGCGCCCCCCCCCCCCGGCCCTACTCAGGGAAACAAGTCCAGGAAATACCTAAATCTTGGACAGAACGGCCCCGAAGCCCCCAATCCAGCTAATTTTGCCCGTTGCTGTCATGCACTCCGCGGTTTCTCTCATGTCCTCATCCTCACTGTGCTCACACGCGCCTTCTCTCTCAAGCTTCTTGTCCCCAGGCTTGTCTTGTCGTCCGGGCTCCTTCCACATCCTCTTCTCCCCCACTCCCTTGCCCACCGCACTTTCCCCTTCAGACCACCCGATCTGTGTCTCCCTTGCCCTATTCTTGCCCTGTATCACTGCTACTGTGGACAGATCTTAAAATACTCAAGTACTCCATACACTGACAGACTGGACAGTGTCGGTTGCTCTTTCTACACTGGTAGCCTTCTTTAGCTTGAGGGCCTGCAGTAGTTTCGCCCAGCCAGCACGCCAAACAGGACCTGGACCTGGCCGTTCTATTAGCTCCTTCCCCCCAGCCAACAGCCCCGGCCTAAGAATCTGGCTCCTGCGACTTCTCAGGCGGCTGGCCCTCTTTCCTCCTTCTCCCCTCTGGCCTAGCTGGGTCGTCACTGCCCGCTGGAAACACAGCCTGCCTTGATTTCGTCTTGCTGCGTACTTTCCGAATCCGCTCTTGCCTACCATCACACTTCCATCATCCCATTGTCTTGTCTTCACCCCTTCTTTGCACTTCTCTTCTTTTTGTTTCTACTGCTCCTGTTTTGTTTTATCCTCCTCAGTTTTCGACGCTGCTGGCTACCATCCTCCTGCGTCTGCCCTACATTTCCTGTTCTACATTTCCTGTTTTGTGGTTCCGTCTCGCCGCTTGAATACCCTCCCCGCCCACAACTATACCCAAAGCGCGCCCTCAGGCTTTTACCACAAGTCACGGCTTGTTTTCTGCTGCTTCCTGTTTCTCTATTCTCTGTTTCCCCCAAATCTTTTCTCAGTTCCATGCTTCTCACGCTTTCCACGCATCCCCATTCCTACCGTCTCGTTCCATTGATTGCAGGCCTGTTCAGCAACATACCCATATAGGCTGTAACCAAGAAAGAGAGGGAGTCAAGGAGACACGCGCCCACAGTCAAAACCAGGTTCCAGAAAACAAACAACTGATATCTTTCCACCCCGACAATCACACACGCCTACTCTCCCCTTTCCTGGAGCCTCGACGACCATATCCGCCGCCTGTAGACTCTTTTCTCGAGCTTGAACGACCTCGTGGTCCATACCTGTCGACAAGAGTAGAAAAGGATACCCGACAACAGGTCACCGCCACTGACAGCGATCCACGAGCGATCATCCCGACTCATAGCATCGAGGCTCGACACCACACATCGATATACCGGCATCAACAAGTGACAAAGCAGCAACGAGGGTCTGGTCAACGCCGCGGATGGTCCTCACGCTTGGCACGGCCTTGAGATGAACTGCCAGCAATGGCAAACTGGGCGAAGAGCGGACGAGGGGGCGCACCTTCACCTCAACAAAGTCCAACATCTCCTGGCCCCGGAGCCAACATGCCGTCACCATCAGAGGCCATGAACAACAGAAGTGACCAGCAACAACAACAGACGTCGTCGTCCCCCGGCAAAGAACGGCAAACTACGTCAAGACCGGGATCCAGCGGTGCACGATCGAGCAGCGGAAGCACCTCGCCCAACGCCGAGAAGCGCACAACAAACAGCCGCCGGACATCATCAAATGGAGACGATGACAGACATCGCCAACAACACAGTCAACACCAACACCGCCATCACCACTACCAACAACAACAGACCGAGCAACAACAAGAGTCGCCGCTCCAAGATGCCACGAGCCCACAACACCAGCTGAGCGACTACCGCCAACGACTGGCACGCGAGATGTCGGCACGCGTCAACAACCAGACGTCACCAGTAACAAGTCCGTTTGCAAAACGCCCGTCGCCCATCGAAGAGGAAAAGACCTCTGCGTCCGGCTCGCCATCAGCGCCAACCGCATCACCAACAAAACCTACCGCCCTACCTTCCGTTCCTCCCCCGCCCCTGGTCTCGAATCTTTCCTCAGCACCTCCTTCCGCACTACCATCCACATCATCCTCCGGCACAACAGCATCCACCGACTCCACACGCACCGTGCGTGCGGCTGATCTCGGCAAAGGGATAACAGCACGGACACCATCATATCCATTCCCTCGGATGGTGACGCCCGGTGCTGGCAAGAATCCTTCGCTCGCATCAACGGCTGCCTGGTCTGCACACGCTCGGTCGTCACAGGCTCAACTGCAAAACGACCGCGAGAGAGGCGCTTCTGGTGAGTCAGGTCAAAAGCCGTCACAATCAAGACCGGGCCCGCAGCGCGATGAGTCGTCATCAAGTTTCCGATCCGACCAGGTTCTGTCGAGCCCGTCGACACCAGCTTCCGCCATCACATTTTTGCCGAGCAGTGCCCTTGGAGGCCGTGGCCCCCATGGCGAAACCGGCAATTTTGGTGCCCCGAATGGTGGCCGCTTCCCCGACCAGCACGAGTTCGAAACCCCGAATTTGTATGATCTTTCCCTTGCTTTGTCGTCGGAGCCCGGATTGGATACGTGGTGGAACACTGTTGTCCAGATTGCCACTCAGTGGTACAAAGCCGAGCGTGTCGCTCTCGCTATCCCATCTGATTCGACCGACGTTGAGAACATGCCGTGGGGCCAAAAGGCGACTTTCAAGGCGCACGAGAGGGACGATGACCTTAGTTTAGGCTATATGGGACGTGACGACAGTCTTGGTGCGGGTACAACGGATCTCGGCTCCGATGCCACGCCACTTTTGTCGACATCCGGCATCCTGTCGCCGCCTCCACTGGCAGTATCTCCGGCTCCAGCTGAATCACAACTGCGCCGCCCTAGCCTGACGGCTCGTTATTCATACACGACATACGAGGAACAGAAGGAAAATAACGAGCTCGAGGAGCCCAAGCCAGCAGCCGCTATCGACCAATTTGCCGCCGCACCTATTCGCCCCTCACTTTCAAGATGTCAGACTTCACAACCTGTTGCGACACAGCGTACCGATATTCCGAAGGCCGACTCGCCTTCGGGAATGCTGCCTCCAAAGCCATATACAGCACTCAAATATTCGGCCCTCGAAGAGCACGATGCCGTTGAGGACCCTCATGGCACAACCTATGTGGCCGGATCTTCGCTCCAGCAACAGACCGATACCCGGGGCAGAGTCTTGCCTGTCCTCCAGGCACTTGACTACGAAGCTGACCCGCTGATCGATCATAATGGTGTACAGCGTGTGCTGGACCGTGGCCATGTTGTGGCTTTAACTCGTTCCTATCCTTACATCACGCCCAAGAAGCCAGAGACACCGGCTCCTGCCCCCACCTCTTCGCATGGCCAACACCCCCAGCCTGCTGAGAGTGAGGATGAAGAGACCATGGCAAACACGAACTTGTCCAAGCTGGCCAACGAACTCGCGAGCGGATCAAGCCAGCGGATCCAACACGAGTCCTCTATCAAGCTCTCGGCACTGCTTGGAAACAGTGGCCTGCCTCACACCAAGGGAAGCAGTACCAGACCGAGTGCCAGCTATATGAGAAGACTGACTGGTGCCAGCATTGCTTCAAAGCTCGAAGAGGCGAAACCCCAGCGGTCAAAGTCGCCATTGTACGAGGAGTACGAACAGATGCCACCCTCACCGTGGTCGCAGTCTCCGGCACCGTCTCCAGCCATCCGCCATGACCCCAATGAGAACCCCTTCTTCAGTGATGCGGTGGTTGATGAGGACAGCTTCAACCCGTCCCTATCACCTGAAGAGGACTACAAAGAATCGCGGCCTCTGCAGGCCATTGGTCTCGACAACTCCTGCACTGTCCTGCACATTCCTCTGTACCACCCGCTACTCTCCAAGACAACTCAGCCATTCCGTCTGGACAAGTCGAAGATGGAGCGCCGGTCATCGCCGAGACGTGACAACGACAAGAGCTCCGACAATTCTGCCGAGGCTTCTCCGAGTCGGCCGAAGCAGATGCCCATTGCCATCCTGTCTATCCTGAGCCCAATCATCCCCTACCCGTCCAACCTCCGCTACTCGTTGGAGCACCTGGCACCTCACATGGCTACGTCATTCTCGCTCTGTATCCACTACTCGAACCTCGAGGCTGAGATCAACGGCCTGAACCGCCGCCGTCATGAGATGGGCGGTTTTGGAGGGGTTGATACGGAGGGTCACCCCTTGCCAACGGCATCCGCCTTTGTGAACACGCCTTACCTAGCATCGGAGGATCCCATGACCCACCGGTCCCAGGCCGGCAGCATGACCAGCTTCAGCGACTACTCGGCAAGATCACGGAGTATTGCCGGCTCGCCTGGTGGCACACCTGGCTGGGACTCGGCGGCCCTTAACATGTTCTTGGAACGGCGCGCTAACACCGGCACTGGTGTCAGTCCTGGCATTGCCTCGCTTGCTGGTGATGGCTATTTTGGTATGAGAACGAGCAACATGAGTGCCTTTGGCCGGCCGGCCACCACACCCGGCGGTACCAGCAGCAGCGGCGGAGGTGGAGGTGGTGGTCCCACTACTAGAGAAAGAGGCAGAAAGAACTCGGTTTCGCACAGCGAGAAGCGCTTGTCTGCTCTTCGCCTGCCCGAAGTCACTTTGTCTGCACAGGACGAGCGTGTGAGCAGCCCTCTGCCAGACCTATCGGCGACTGCAATTCTACCAGCAGCTCTTTCGTCACCCTCGATCAGCCGCAACGAGGAATCGCCTGCTTCTTCCCAGCAGATTCACAGAGGCTCTGGAGCCACATCGGCCGAGTCTGGCATGGGAAGCTCAGCAGAGGCACTCTCCAGCTCCGCAAACAGTCGGTCGGCTCACCTGGCACCCGCTTCGAGTGGTGATAATGTGGCCGCCCCGCCAGCAGACACGAAGAAGCGCCCCATCGAGAGAGATGCGGCCACTACGGAAGAATTGAGATTGGCCTTTGCGGATCGAGCACCTTTATTCAGCCCAGTGCTGCCCACGCCCGGTGGCACACACCATCAACGCCATCCTCGTTTCCAGCACCAGCACAGTCACAGCCACGGTGGTCACAGCCAACTGCACTCCTACGGAGCCGATTTCGCATCGACTTTCCCGTCTCTGCCGCCCAGTGGCACAGTTGCGGTCAAGGGTGCAAGCGCCGTTATGCTTCCTCCTACTTCAGCCCCATCTCGCGCCGGGTCCGTTGCGTCATCGAGCCCTGTGGACATGCCGCCGCCTTCGGATAGACTCAAGGGCCTGATATTGGACTCTTTGCCAGCCCATGTGTTCGTTGCCATGCCCCAGACTGGAGCCATCGTTTGGGTCAACAGTCGCTATCTCGCATACCGTGGCCAGACTGTCGAAGGATTGGCTGAAGACCCTTGGGGAAGCCTTCATCCCGACGATTGCGACGAGTACCTCAAGGCTTGGAGCCACTCCGTCCGCACTGGTGACCAGTTCTCGAGAACAGTACGGATCCGTCGCTTCGACGGGTCGTATCGCTGGTTCCAGGCGCGTGCAGTGGCTTCGCGTGACCGCCGCAACAGTATCATGCAGTTCCTGGGCTCATACATGGACATCCACGACCAGCACATTGCCGAACTGAAAGCAGCCCGCCAAGAGGAGATTGAAGCGTCCGAGACAAAGCACCGCATTCTGGCCAACCTCATTCCGCAAATCATCTTCACCGCCAACGAGGAGGAAGGTGTCACATTTGCCAACGAACAATGGCTCTCGTATACTGGCCAAAGCTTCAAGGACCTACTAGGTCTCGGCTTCATGGACAACGTTCACCCCGACGACTTAGCCAAGTGCAGCTTCCTTCCCGTACCCGCACACTTGCAAGAACGCCGCAAACGCTTGCTACAATCTGTGTCCTCTCCACTGTCTGCGAGAGGGGCCAACAATGTGGGCGGCGACCGGGCTCGGAAGAACGAATCTGGCGGCGACGACGAAGAGCTGAGCGAACTGGCCGAGCTTGCTCGCCGCGGCATCATCTTGGTGACCACCGACGACAACGGCCGGCCGTCATACACAACCGAAGTGCGCCTGCGGTCCAAGACGGGCGAGTATCGCTGGCACCTGGTGCGCTGTGTGGAGACGGGCACTGTCGACTTTGGCAAGGGATATAACTCGTACTTTGGCTCGGCTACAGACATCAACGACCACAAGCTGCTCGAAACAAAACTCAAGGAGGCCATGGATTCCAAGACACGCTTCTTGAGCAACATGTCGCACGAGATTCGCACACCACTGATTGGTATCTCGGGCATGGTCAGCTTTTTGCAAGACACGATCCTCAACGAAGAACAGCGCGACTACACCAACACCATCCAGACCAGTGCAAACAGCCTGCTTATGATTATCAACGACATTCTGGACTTGTCCAAGGTGGATGCGGGTATGATGAAGCTGAGCTTCGAGTGGTTCCACACGCGGTCGCTCATTGAGGATGTAAACGAACTCGTCTCGACCATGGCCATTGCTAAGCGCCTTGAGCTTAACTACATTGTCGACGACGACGTGCCGTCCTGGGTCAAGGGTGACCGTGTGCGAATCCGGCAGGTGCTGCTCAACGTCATTGGCAATGCCATCAAGTTTACTGCCAAGGGCGAGGTTTTCAGTCGCTGCCGCGTCGCCAAGAACAAGAGCAGTGCCGGCGCCGACCAGATTGGGCTTGAGTTTTCTGTTACGGACACGGGCCGCGGCTTCACTAAGGAGGAGGCCGACCTCATCTTCAAGCCGTTCAGTCAGATCGATGGCAGCAGCACACGCCAGCACGGTGGTAGTGGCTTAGGTCTCGTCATCTCGCGACAGCTCGTGGAGCTTCACGGCGGTACAATGAACGGCTCGGCCGTTCCTGGCAAGGGCTCGACTTTCACATTCACAGCCATCTTCAACCTGCCGACCGAGCAAGACCATCCCGACGGACTTTCGACACCGTCGTCCGAAGCTAATTTGAGAGCACCCAACCTGACGTTGACAGCTATGGGCCTCGCCACGCCATCATTTATGGACCCCGCCGCGATTATCGCTGCTGCAGCTGCGTCTGCAACGGGTGCTGGGTCAACTGCCGTCTCCAGTGCACCGGTGGATGTGGAGCCGAGTTCGACGACATCGCCCGCGGGCGCCTCCAGCGGAAGCTCGGACCCTTCGATCCGCTCGAGCAAGTCGCACTCATTCTCCGAACGCTCGTCATCCATGTCGTCAGTCAACACGGGCGGTCTTGCCCGCTTTAGTGAGGCGGCTCGTGCCAGTGGACAAGACTTGTCGCACATGAAGTTCAGAGTGCCCTCCAACAGTGACGACGTGCCATCGCCTCGGTCGCCTGCACTGTCATCGCCTAACAGCAGCGATACAACGACAACGGTGACGACAGCAGGCACAGCGGGGACAGTCACAAAACCGGCCACAGTCAAGCGCACCCCAAGCCAGCCGGCAGCGTTCTCCATCCTGATTATCTGTCCTCAGGAACACAGCCGCGACGCGACGCGCCAGCACATTGGCACCACGCTGCCCAAGGATCGTCCGCACCGGATAACGGCCGTTGCCACGATGGCCGAGGCACAGGAATTGATTCGCGCCGAAGCCGAGCCGTTTACGCACGTGGTGGTGAACTTACCCTCGCCCCAAGAGATTCTCGAAATAGTGGACCGGCTCGACCGGTCAACCATGCTGGAGACGGTCCATGTTTTAGTGCTGTCCGACTCAGTGCAGCGCCAGGCTGTCAACAAGCTGGTGGCCGGCACGCGCTATGAGGAGCGGCTGGCCGAGGCGCGTGTACAGTACATCTACAAGCCCGTCAAGCCGTCGCGGTTCGCCGTCATCTTTGACCCGAAGCGCGAGAGCGACATTAGCATCGACCGCAACCGTTCTAACGCACAGCGGTTGGTCGAGCATCAAAAGAAGAGCTATCTGGACCTGTCGCAGCGCATGGGCAACAAGGGCTACAAGGTGTTACTGGTGGAGGACAATATGGTGAACCAAAAGGTGCTCACCAAGTATCTGCAAAAAGTGGGTGTGGATGTCGATATGGCGGCGGACGGCGTGGAGTGTACGGACACGGTTCTTTCGCGGCCCCACGACTACTACTCCTTGATTCTGGTGAGTCCCCTCCTCTCCCACAAACTGGATTTTATATGAACATCGCTAACAGTGTAGTGCGACCTGCATATGCCGCGCAAGGACGGGTACCAGGCGTGTCGTGAGATCCGTGAGTGGGAGGCTAAGGGCAACTACAAGAAGCCGATTCCCATCATTGCGCTGTCGGCCAATGTCATGTCGGACGTATACGACAAGTGCGTCGAGGCCGGGTTCAGCAAGTACATTACGAAGCCTGTCGACTTTATCGTGCTGAGCCGGGCCTTGGCGGAGTTCTTTTGAGAGAGAAGAGAGGCGGGAGTTGTAATACGGAAAGGAGACAGGAGAGGAGAGAGGAGATGAGATGATTTGTTGGTATTTTCACGAGGGAGATGATTATTGGATTCAATGGACCTCAAACAGCCGGCGTGCTGAATTATATGAGACGAGCATTTGGAATTTTATTTTTTGTGTCACTAAAAAACAACAATACGGGAAACGTATGGAGGTTGTGGACATATATGTAGACGTACGAAGTACACGATGCACATAATACCAGATCTTTCAACTTTTACAGGAGGGTTGCTGAAGATGCATTGTTTTGTTTGGTGCTCGTATATACTCGTATTTACAGGCGAGTTTGCCTCGACTAGATCCGGAGATGCTAATTCCTGAGCCAACAGGCCCCCAAAAGTTCAAATCCCGACATTTTTGAAGCGTAAATAGGCTTAAGAAACCGTCAAAGTTTACAAGACAATAGCAGGCTGTTTTTGTACCATCATACCATTTTCCTCTTCCTCAAATAAGAATGAAGATAATAAGTTGGACGAAACAGAAACTACGACCGACGTTGTCGTTCGCACCTGCCCACACTGACTTTTATTTTAAATGCTTCCGCCGACGTCGCGGCCCCGGTTTTCCTTTCGCCCAATCACAGCGCAGGTAAATCAACTATGATGTAGTTATGCCTTTGCATTTTGGCGCCGCTAAGCTCGAGTGACACTCGCAGATTCGCAAAAGCATGAACTGGGGGAAGGAATACAGAGGGGCCGCCGAGGGTCCACAGCGCTACATTTACAGTGGGTGGCGGCAATTCTCGGCCCTTAAAGTATGGGATTTGCCCAACTTTAGCATTTCTAATCCTCGATTGTGACATTTTGACATTTTGAACTTTTTTCTCATCAATCACTTTTCCTCAACCACGACGTCGCAACACCCACGAACAGCGACTTAGACACACGATAAAGACTACGGTACCCCCAAAAACACATAATGACCAAGTCTAGCCTCTCGCGCGTTACGGCCACGGCCGCCGCGACGGCCATGCGTCCAGCCTTTTGTCGCCGTGCCCCTCGCGTCGCTTTTGCCTCCCTTCCAGTGACGCCCTCTTCGACTTCGACAACCTCCTCTTCCTCTCCTTCTGCGCGCCGCGGATACCACATCTCCTCATCCTCGCGCCCAAGGCTACACAGCGCCACACCGACACAGCCCAGCTGGTCCCTCGCCGGGCGCGGCCGCCGCTCCATCTTTATCCAGACCGAGAACACTCCCAACGCCGACGCGCTCAAATTCTTGCCCAACCACCAGGTCCTCCCCGAGGGCATCACCGCTCCCTTTATCGAGTACCTCAGCCCCCGTGCCACCATTGCGCCGCCCTACCCTTCGCCGCTCGCCGCACAGCTCATGAATGTCGACGGCGTTACCGCTGTGTTCTACGGCAGCGACTTTATCACCGTCACCAAGGCCCAGGACGCTAACTGGGCACACATCCGACCCGAGGTTTTCGCTTTGATTACAGAGGCCATCACGTCGGGTCAGCAGATCGTCCGTCCAGCCGCTGAGGCTACAGCCAGCGCCGCCTCGGGCGAGGCCGGCGGCCCGCCCACTGAGGTCGACTCTCTTCAGTACGACGAGAACGACAGCGAGGTCGTGGGTATGATCAAGGAGCTGCTGGAGACGCGCATTCGCCCGGCCATCCAGGAAGACGGCGGCGATATTGAGTTCCGCGGGTTCGAGGACGGCACTGTCAAGCTCAAGCTGCGGGGCGCCTGCCGGACGTGCGACTCGAGCACGGTGACGCTCAAGAACGGCATTGAAAGCATGCTGATGCACTATATCGAAGAGGTTGAGGCGGTCGAGCAGGTGCTGGACCAGGAAGAGGAGATTGCGCTGTCCGAGTTTGCCAAGTTTGAGGAGAAGCTCAAGACGCAAAAGGGCCCGGCCGTGCCGCCCTCGGCCAGCAAGAGTGCGGACTCGGCCACCGCATAAAAGTGGTGAATAATATGATTTTGATCATTTTTGTGCATATTGCTTTCCTTCCTTCTTTCTTTTACATTTCACACGAACGGTAATGCATTTTTGGGGACTACCAACTTATTATGGGGAAACGCTTTTTGGGGATTAGATTTTGGTTCTTCTTTTCATGTTTATACTTTTACAGAATGGATGATATCACACAATACAGACATACCCAACTCAGTATACAATATAATATCAGTGTTTAATCCTTCCTATCTGTGACATGAACGTATCCGACATCCGATGCCGGCCAGCTGCCAGCTGGCAACCGGTAGTCGGCAACAGATTCATTATTCTCCATTCACTCTGCCAACGGAATATACTTCACTTTCATCTGATGTTGTCCCGTCCCTTGTCTATGGCTATTTCCTGGGAGAGGGGAAAGGATGCATCTAGCACAGTGTGTTATGGTGGGTGTGCCAATTTACCTTGATATTACCTTCCTCCTTTCTCGGGGATCGCATGACCAGGCATTGTGCTCTCGCTTGCGTCTCAAATAGACATGCTGCAGGGCAGGCAAGGGCAGGCAGGTGGAGACAAACAGAAAATGACGTGCGTTGTGGAGAAGGCGACACTCGAGATGAATCAAAACAATCAAAAAGACATATCAAAACCAGGACGGCCACAGGTAAAAGCAACAGACAGGGTTTGGATAAAGTCGACGTAGCGAGGAGGGGTGTGCGTGGGGAGGACAGAGGCTGGATGAATTGCACGGCAACAACAAACCCAGAGCATGGAAACAAAAATCAGCTTGGATCAAATGCCAAGAATAACGGAGGGCAACTTTGTTTACTGAAAATAGATTGCAAGGCTGGTCTGTTTGTCCTGCGACCATTCTCCCGGATACAAGGTAGAGAGGGGAAAAGCATAGCACACATGGGCCTCATATATTAATTTTGGACGTCGGTAGACGTGGGCTCAGGATACTCTTCCTTTGCCAAAGTCAAAGTCAGCAAATGTCGTGTTGTCATCACGATGGTATGATGCTTGTTGACGATGCGATGTAGTCACTTGCGTACAGTCAAGGTCGACTGTGCAGTATACTCAATGGGAAGGTGCGATGGGACAAGGCCGCCCTTGCCTCCTTGTCTCCTCTTCGTCTCTCTTCCCTACCGAGCCCGCCCAAAGCCCCTCTTTCCTTCAACTTGCTCCTGTCTACTTTCTCTACATGTAGAAAATCCGGGTTACGTTAGTGTCATGGCGGCGGAGTTGGCACCTATGCAATCCCAGGTCAGATGCTTTGTATAAGCGCTTTAGAAGTACATCGATGGCTATATTTCATTCCTCCACCCATTTTTCTGCCCTTTTTTTGTCTCGTTTTGCGTCACTTGGGTTGGCCAAGCCGATTGGATCGGAGAGTAAAATGTAGTTGCGGTCTTGGTTGTACTTGTCACATAAGAGGAAGGAGCGATGGGGGAACACAAAATGCACAAGATGAGGGCCACAGCATGTACACAGCTCACATGACTTCTGATGGGCACTCTCTACATCTTCACGATGAGAAGGCGATCTTCTCGTTGAAAGAAGCTGCAAAGAAGCTGCACCTCACCCGCATAGCAGTTTATCCAGACTGGCCATGTGCGTGGTATTGGGTGTCATAACCTACTTTTTCTGCAACCCCCTCTTCACACGAAATCACCACACTCTTTTTTACTCTTTTCTCATCTGCTTTCTTTCATCTCCGTTTCTTATCCCCTCGCTCTCGGCCGTGTTCGAACGCTTGGGCCCGTAGCTACCAGTTTGCTGCAAAAAGAGGTGTTCCCCTCTCTTCCGTTCCCTTTCCGTCTCCCTCTCCCTCGTTCGCTCCGACCACACCCTTCTTCCGTTGAGTCTATTTGATAGTGGTGCGGGGGAAGATAAACATGCACTCCCGTACACAAAACAAGGTGGGAGTAGACTTCTTGTTAAGGAAAACGACGATAAAAAAAGCCATCACGCGGGCAACGAAAAGGGGTGCCAGAAAATTCAAGCAACTGCCTATTTTCCTGCTTGGCCAGGAGAGTTTGTGGCATTCGTTTGTTTTGGTGCACTCTATGGTACCGAACCTAACATGCGATACATATGCAGGTGTACGGAGGCCGGAGAACTCTATTACTGTATGAAGTGCTATTAGGGTTTTGTCGGGCTCGTTTCCGTTTCAAACATCGAACTCGGTTTGGCCGACCATTGTCTGTTCATTGTCTACCAGGGCAGCCAGGGGTCCTGCGTCGTCTGTTCACATAAAATGACATAAAAATCCGGGGAAACCCTTACCTGCATAGTTTTCGGTGACCTACGCTTGGGCGCCGCTCCAAGACTTTGTGAGTTGAAGGAGCATCATAGGCCGTCTCTCGACCAGGCGATCGAGCCTTCTGTGCCTGCCAAATGGAAACAAGAGAGCAAAAAAGGGGGTCCGGGGCATGCATCCGTGATGCGCGCACGGCATCTCAAAAATGAAAGAAAGGTTAACGAGAAGTGAAATATGAGAAGTGAAGGCCTCATCCGTTCTTGGGCTGAAGAAATCCACCGTCTTTTGGCGACTTATTACTCCCACATATTGTTGGCTTCCCCTGTCTTAACTTGTGACATAAAGTGCATCTGTGCACTTTTAACAACGACTGAAAAGACGGGTTTGGACGGCTGCCCCGTTTTCCGTCATCTTCCCTGAACTGGAATTGCGTAAGATCGCCAATGCATCTGTTGGGACCGCTCTTTTGCCCCCTCTCTCCTTACCAGCGTTGACTTCCTGTGACTTGTTGTCTATTGTCTGTTGTCTGTTGTCTGTAACGGCCATTCAGTTGCTTAACTATTTGATTGTTGGCTCCATACCAGGATTATTGAGATAAACAATCACAAGAAAGCCATAAAAAACAAATCAACGGCTTTGATACTGCCTTTTGGTTCTTGCCATTCCAGCGATACTATTGGTGCGCATGACTGAAGCAGGATGAGGTTACAAGACAAGAGGGCTGACAGCAAAGGCTTCACTGCAGCGAATCACAATGTCGAAGTCGACAAGAGGCAGAGAAACCGTGCCTCTCTGTCGTCGGTTCTATGTATTTCCATTGCAAGACATATGTACAATTCTTTCCGCCCAAAATACGGGTGTCTGTACCACACACGGAAGAGTTGAAGAGTTCAGAAAGCGGGATCGTGCACCGGTCCACCCACCATTTTGAGAGACAGCAGGGATATGGCCAAGACAATGGCCTCGGACTAGGGGGTGGTCTTGTCCTGTTGCTAGAAGCATGACTTTTAGTTGTTGCTCATTGTCGCTCACTTACCCGTCTCTTTCTCAGAGGCAGACGGGCCAGGCCATTTGAGTTGAGTGTCGATCACCAAGACATGGAAAAGGCGGGAAGCCTGGATCCGAAAAGTCGAGGGAGAGAAAGATGGGAAAGACGAAGAATTCGATCCTGGCATACACGTATGCGGTCAGAACAATAGGCAGCTGAGCTGAAGAGCTGAAAAATGCCCAGAAAAGAAGATAAGAGGCCAACAATTCTGCACCCTTATTATTACAGGACAACTGCAGAGTATCTTTTAATCAAAAGCATATGCATCCAAAAGGAGATGCAACAAAAAGGACTGAATACACAAAATAAAAACGAGGCGCGAACTGTTTTCGCGCAAGCACTGACCACCCTCCAGTTCAACAAGCCCCCTGGCCGCTTTACTATTGACAAGGCCCAGCAAGGCGTTTTCTTGTGCGAGGCCACCAGACAAGCCTCGAAGCCTCCTTTTGTCGTTCTTTTCTTTTTATTTTGTCGCCATTATCGTCCAAATATCCAAGCCTCGTCCTCTTGACGAATCGCAGCCTCCAGACCGGTGGCCTCCTTTGCACTATGCGGCAAGCAGGCCGGCATAGCTTCCAAAAAAGAAAGAGGGTGGCCCAGCTCCAGAACGAGGCGACGAAAAAGAAACAGAGGTGCATTCTTGCTTCTGACTGGACGCCGACTAGCTTCTCTCTTTTCTTCTATCCCTCCCTCTTTTGTTACATTTTTCTCGTCCTCCATGTCACTCCCTGTCGTGCATCTACAAGCCCACGTCGTACTGTATCTGCACTCTGCACTCGTTCATCGTGGTGGGTTGTTGTGAACAGCCCTCCTCTGTTAAACCCCTGCACAGCGGGCAACGGCACGCGTCTTCTTTTATTATCGCGCTCTTCGCTCTGATATTATTCACTATTTTCCTCCTCCTCGAATCTGCAGACAGGGGTGCAAGGACCATGGCAATCAACTCCTTTCTTTTCTTTTTCTTTTTCTTTTTCCTTTTCCTCATTTCTTCATCTTCTGTTCTCCCCACGAATTATTCCGTACATCGTACGTAAAAGAAAATGTGAAATGTGATCGTTCAAAAAGAAGAGACGGAAACTCCGCAAAGTATCAGTCAAGTGATATTGACACTGGGCCTCTGATATTGCAGATTGCTGCAGCGTCCAGGGGTGGATGTTGTGCTTCTCCTGTCTTCCTGTAAGTTCCTGTGGTCTGTGCCTGTCTTGTCTGCTTTGCTTGGCTCCAGATCACAGCTTTTTGTGCACAGGTGCCGCCAATGCAAGCCGCTCCCTTTCTGGGACAAGAGCACTCTGTCAAGAACACTTTCTCTCTGTCTGCCGGCTCCCTTTCATGCACGCAAGGCGGCCCTCGCTCAAAGTCTCCCTTCCTTCCCCAACGGCCAAACCAAAGACCTGGGCTCTGGTCACAGTCAACAAATCACAATCGTCCATTTCCTCCCTCTGTTGAAGATCTGGCGAGAGTCTCGTGCCTTTTTTTTGGCCCCCGAGAGGCGACCAGAGAGAGGGGGTCGAGGGGGTTCTTCGAGAGGCTGGTGTTGGTCGGCCGGCAGGCCTCCGCTTGATACTTGTGCAACCACCATTGAACGACGTATTACGTCGTCTGTGCTGGTCCCGAGGACTTCCTGCTATTCAGTATTCAATTCTATTTTACTCGCACAATAGCATCCCGCCATTCTTCCTCTCCTTCCTCGAGTCCCTCGCCTCGTTCCTGCCTTCCCTCTCTCTCGTTTGCTCCTTCCGTTTTGCTGCCTGCCCCACCGCCGTTACCAATTCCCCAGTTCACCACGACACCGTCGCTCGCTCTAGGTTAGTGCCCCCGAACAGCAATCTGAATGCCCTCCTTGACCCTCCTTGACCCTCCTCTGCCCTTTGGACCTGATGCGCTCAACTTTTTTCTCGAATTGTGCCGGTGCTAGTACTGGTGCTGGTGCAGAAAACTAGGGATATTGCCTATTTTGACTGGACCCAGTGAGACAAGCAAAGTCAACAGAAGTATCGCAAACGCACGGTTTATCTGTATGTGTATTCAAAAGACAGAAAGACTCGACGGCAAACGCAAAGGATACATACGAAATGCGGGCTGTGTTTTAGCAAACGAAAAAGACGCCAGCACCAGCACCAGCACCGGCACGATTCGAGAAAACGGTTGAGCGCATCAGGCCCTTTTGTCTGGCGCCTCTGCCCCCCTTCTAACTACCCCAGTTTTCGGTTTGCGGCGACCTTTTCTTCTTAGCTTTGGGGCCGAATGCTGCACAGCATGCTCTAGCCTCCCAGCATAAGGGACAAAAAACCACGCTATTTTCTCCGCATTGGGAGGCGCGCGAAAGCCGCACTAGCGACCCTCTTTTTTTTTCAACTGTCCGGGGGAAGGACCAGCAGGGGGGAATCACCATGAAAGGGAACATCGCATGGAAAGAAGAGAAAGAGCGAGATCGCAGGACTCTGTAAAAATGGAAGGGACCAACTTACACAGTACGCTAGCCGCCAGTTTGGGACGGGTCCAACAGGCCGTTGTCCCAAGCGAACAACAACGTATGCTGGCTGTTGGTAGAGAAGGAGCGAAGCAAACAAACATGAAAGGCGAGGGAGGGGCGAACAAGGCAACGCAAGATCATCGGCCATCGATCGTCAAAAGGAATACAGATGTCCGGGACTCTAACGGGCGGCGTATGTGGATGTACTTGTATGCACTCCGTTCTCGTAAATGGAAATGTCGCAGACGCAATGCGCCGGCAGGAGGCTCCATTGAGCGAGCAAAGAAAAGTCCGGGGAAAGGCATTGTGGCATTGTGGAAGCACACAGAAACAGCCAGCCACCCTTCTGTGATCTTTGTGCCTCTCTCCTTGTCTCCCCTGTGTTCACTATTGTTCACCGTCACCCCCCATCTCCTCTCTCCCCGCTTTCTCCGTTCACTCCTGCCCTGCCCTGGCAGCTGGCACCTGCTTCGACAGGGCCTCTCAATGGATCCCACCGTCTTCCACCCCTCTCCTTCCTCCCCCACCCCAGCTGCATGCCCTGCCCGCGCTGCCACTACTGCCGCCGCTAAACTGTAGACTGCTAGGTGTGCTGTGCGCTCTTTCCCTACCTCCCTTTCCCACCTGCTCCTTCCTTCTTTTTTCCTCTTGCCCTGTAAAAAAAGGTCCTAGCTATTGTTCTCACAAGCCCTCTCTCCTTGCCTCCCCCACAGAAGCTCTTTCCTTGCTCCCCTCCCCTTGCTGTTGCCCATTCAGTCGCTCCTGCATTGTTGTCGTTTCTTTTGCTGCTTCTGTTGCTCTTTCCCCTCGTCGTTCGTCGTCTCTCTCCTCCTCCTCCTCCTCTCCTTCCCAATTTCTATCGCCCTTCTTTCCATAGCACCTCCCCTCTTTCGAATTATTTTGTATTTTCTCCTCTTTTCCCATTTCTCGCTTCTCCCATCCTGTTCACATACTTTACAATCACGCATCCTTGCCATCTGCCATACTCGATCAAGATTTCTCATCATCATTTCTCATCCCCACAAACCAATAACGCCCCATCGCCGACTAGCCAGCCTTCCCCGGACTACAGACTGCACATCACTCCAGTGCACGACCAAAAAGCAAACACGCTGCGTCTAGGATGGGCCGCGCATCAGGCCAGACCACTCACAGCCAAAGCAACCTTTCTTTGCAGACTCCTTTTACCTACACACGCACTCGACACATTTCTACCTCGACACAGAGAGCGTCACCTGGTTCGTAGCTTTCTTTCCACATATCCTTTCGTTACGGGGCCCTCTTCTCGTCGTTCGGATTGGAGAAAAGAAGCGACACAAAAAAAAAACTTGTGCAGAGTACTTTTGCTTCCTTTTTTCTGCTCTCCGACTCGGTTAAGCTTTTTATACCACTGTTCTTCATCAGACTCTCCCTTTTCAGACCCTTTCTTTTGAGATTCTTTTCTTCTTCTCTGTGCCGTCCTTTCTTCTCACTCGTTCACACCAACTTATCACCGACTTTTTGTTATTACTGTCCCTTCCCTTTTTGTTTGACTCTCCGAGCCTTTTCATTTGTTGTCCGTCTTTTTCTTTTTTTTTTCGATTTCTACTCTCTGTCATCCCTCGAACCTCACTCCTCTGTCTCGGTCTCCCTTACTCGCCTTTCTTGACCTTTTTCTTTTCTTTTCTGCTTCGCTCTAGACCCTGGACCCTTTCAAATCTCCGTCTCCGTCGTGTGCGCGTCTCCAGCCAACGGCCAACAATCCCAACGTCAAACTTCAACAACGGCACGTGTCTCGCCAAACCTCACACGTCAATTCCCTCTTGTGTCGCCCTGCCAAACGCCGCCCGCCTACTCGATTTGTTACGCTTGTCATTGACCAGTCCTTTTTTATTCGGTTCACGATTCATCGCCACCGTCATATTTTGCTCTAAGAAACGAAGTCGCCTTCCACATCTCTCCTCCTCTTTCTTTTTGACCTCGAACTACAGGCTCAACTAACTCCTTTGAGGGTTTCCCCTCTTTTTGGCGAGCCTTTTCGCATTCTCCACCAAGACCATCCATCCATCGACACTCTTGGACCCCCTTGTCTACAACAAGAACCAGAACCACAACCCTCCGACGACGACGTACGAAGAACACACAGGTTGCAGTTCAGTCTCCGCCTCTGTTCCCACCATCCCGAGCTCCACGCAAGCTCCATCTGTCGTCGCCGCATACAGCTCTCCGAGACATCCCCCGCAGTTTCTTCTGTACCGCATCTACATCTACGGACGTCTCAAAGAGACAAGGAAATTCTCCACGATTTCAATATACCATCCACCAACTGTACGAGTATCCAAGAGGGTAGAGGAGAAACTCTCGGCGTTGGCTTGTTCAGTCCACACTTCTTCCCCAGGTAAGCCACTACAACTCCACATTTTGGTCTCCTCTTTCACTTTTAGTCTGCTTGCTCCTCCCACCGTCGCGCGTCCGTCTGTCCTCATTTCCCTTCGACCCCTGTCCGAAAACCAGCACCCCTTTCTTCCCAGGGACTTGCTGCAGCTTTGTTACCTTTACAACTGCAGTTGATTATGCTTGTATCTTTTCTACGACTTGCGGATCTAGTTTCCACTTCTTAACTCTTTTGCTCTTTTGCTCCGAGCCGGACAAAGCTTGAAAGCAGTTACGAAGTGTGCTGGGCCTGCAACGTTTCTTGATTTCGTGCCTTCTTTTTTTTACTGCTTTTCTCGCCGTCACTTGTATCCTCTTCCATCTGACGAGCCCTTTGTATTTTTTGGTCCTGGCCCTTCCCCTCTCTTCCCTTTGTTTTGCATTGCACGAAAAATCCCGTTACTCCTCATTTTCCCATTTTCGAGTTCACCGCCAAATCTGTTGGGCTGGTTGGCCCCAAAAGCCAAAAAGCCAAAGGCCAAAAGACCAAAAGCCAGAAGTGCTCACCTGACCTTATTGCCTACTGTACCTGCCCGCTTGTTCACTTGACTTCTCTTCTCTCCCCACGCCGCGCCATCCTATTTCGAGACCTTTTGTCCCTTTTGTCACTATTGTCCTTTCATCCCCTCTTGTCTTCTCAGTACCTCGTGGAAAAGATACATGGGGAAAAGAAGGAGAAGGACACTAGAGCTACTCCCAGCTACAACACTACAACCTCAGCACGCTTTTGTCTTCTCTTCTCCTCACTGCGTCACGAGGCTAACCAATCGTATGCAGGTCGCGTCCAGTCGCCACTTATCCCATTAATTTCCCTTTTCCCTCTTTTTCGCAGTTCGTTGCAGCTTTCTTTTCTTTCTCTTTTCTCTCCATTTTCCTTTCCGTCAATTTTCTTTTTTGCGCCGGACGTGCTTTTCTCGCGCCATCTGCTCAACGACCTCCTCAACCCGGCTTGCATTTGCTGGCGTCGATTATTTTGCATCGCACGGGACGACCGTTTTTGCTTCTTGCTTCGCGACCTTTCGTCTCGTTTCTCACAACCCAAACGTCAAAGCACTTGGTGACCACCCGCAACCCGCTGTGGCCTGGGCTACTAATTACAAGACCCAACGGCCACCTATAACACTCACGTGCCACATTCACCAGCCCTCTTTTTCGCCAGAAACATCACAACTTGTGTTGTGCCCCAAAGCAACGGCAAGCCGAGAGACACACTGCACAAGAAACATTAGACACCCCACAACCCCAGCCGTTTCAGACACAGGAGACGATTTTCACGGTATCACGCCACTGTGCAACTCCGCGCATTCGTCGTCCTCGGCACATCTTGCACAAAGTCAACAACAGGACCCAAAAGCATTCAGCGTTCAGCCGTGCCCCGGAGACCATTCGCCCAGGTCGTCTTAGGCCCACCAGCAGGACCCTTTTCATCGCCACGCCTGCCTTGCACCGCCCAACACAACAACACACTGCCTCTCCTGACCGGGACGGCTTTTTTTGAATGCGGCGCAGGCGGATCTGATTCTTTTCTCTGTCCGAAGACCCTTTTACAACAAGGTCCTACGGATGATGAGCGCCGGATTTAAATCTGGCCCACCCCCCAAGCTGGGTCAAAGCGGCGGACTCCCAGCTGCAGCTCCAGGAAGCCAAGCTCTGCTCTTGGATAAGTTCAATCGCCGGTCTACCCCCGATTCAGAGGCCCTGGCTAGCTCTGATGAAGAGACCGACATCAACCTGAACAACAGCCGCCCAGATTTCCACAACAACCATCACACAGCAGCTTCGTTAGCAGCATCAGCAGCTGCCGCCTCCAACACCGCTACGGCGACCGCTGCCTCCACACACATGAGCCAGGGTCAGCAACCCCTTTCACAGGTGCAGCCGCCCCAGTCTCAGTCTCAATCACAGTCTCAGGCCCAGCAACAGCCACCCAAACCAGTTCGCCGCGCTTCGTGGCTCAACGACACCAGCCAGGGCCTCGTCCGACCCCGGAACGAGTCGTTCAACAGCGCTTCCATGTCGCCCACTACGTCGCACCCGAGCACGCCGGCCATTGATGCGAGTACTGCTGGTGGAGCCGGCGCCGCCTCTAGTTCTGCCGCTACCTGGGGCGCACACGCCGCATCGTCTGCCGGCGTTTTGAACCGCGCCCACTCCAACGCGTCCACCGCCTTCCCCTGGGGTACCGCCATGTGGAATTCTGAGCGCAAGGATCCGCCCTCGAGACTGTCCGAGGTGCTGCCGTCCCCAACGTCAGCCATCCCGCCCGGTTCGGCCGGTGGCTCCTTCTTCAGCGGTGCCAATGCTGCTGATAGCTACCCCTCACAGACTTCCCCAGCGACACGTGACGGTCTCAGCACAACGTCGCAGATTCCCTTTGCGATTCCCCTGCACCCGACGCCCAAGACGTATCGCTCACAGTCCTACTCAGTTGGCCAGCTTGAGCCTGATGTTGCTGCTTTGACCGGCTCGGCCACATCCCCGTCTTTGACCTCCTCCATCGGTGGCGGTGGCTCGTCGCTGCTTGCCGGTTCACGCTCCGGTCGCCCAATTGCCGGCCTCCAGCACCGTCCCTCGCGGCCTAGCATGCTTAGCGAAATGTCAAACGACGGGGGCATGCTTGGCAAGGTTAAGGAAGTCGATGATGATGATGACGAGAGCACCAACGATTCACCCCAGGGCAGCCAGCACCTCACGGCCGAGGCCAAGACCATTGAAATGTTGACCCGTGAGAACGCCATGCTTCGCCAACACGCCAGCCAGCAGTACCACAACGCCCGCATTCGCCCGCGTGCTTCGACAGGTGCTGCCTATCGCCTCGACAACGGCTATGGACTCCAGGAGTCGGTTCCCGAGGAGTCTTCCGACTACGCCATCGACGAGCTAGACGAGATCAACGACGGCGATTTTGCTACCGCGGCCAAACGGGCCACCACCCGCAGAATGAGCGAATTTGCGGCGCCTGGCTCCTTCCGGTCGCCCTTCTCTGTTGAGAACCGCAAGCTCGAGAGCGTCAAGAAAGCGTTCTGGCAGACTGCCCCCGCCGGCTTCTCTGATGTCTCGCCCAGCCGCCGCCATTCGTTCGCCGACATCCCGACGCGCCAGGCCTCAATCAGCTCCATTAGCGAGGTTGTCCTTGCGCACGAGGCCAATGCCCAGGAGCAGCAGCAGTCCGGCGGCATCGAATTCACCTCGCCTTTTGACAATGCGCACAGCTTTGCTGCCAAGTCCGCCGCCGCCGCCGCTGCTGCCGCACAATCGATGTATGGCAACGGTCCTGGCGTCTCGCCTGGCGCTTCTCAGATCAGCCCTCAACAACTTATCCAGCAGCAACAACACCAACAGGCTCAGCAGCAGCAGCAGCACTCCGCCAGCGCCGCTTACGGTGGTCCTGGCGGTGCCTACCCGTCTTCCTATGGTCTGCACGCTCCGACGTACGCTGCGCGCCCCACATCGCCTCAGCGTGGCATGTACGGGTTGTCACAGCCAAATCGCTCGACCCCGCTCCATATTGTCCTCTTCAAGTGTGCCCGTGCCGATGTGTTCTACATTCAGGAGGGTACTGGTCTGACAGTCAAGCCGGGCGACCTCGTTATCGTGGAGGCCGACCGTGGCACTGATCTAGGCACCGTCGCTGTCGACAATGTCGACTGGGTCGAGGCACGCAGACTCAAGGAGCACTACGCCGAGGAGCAGTACAAGTGGCTTATGATGTACTCTCAGAATGCTGCGGCGGCGCAGGATGGTGTGGGCGCCGGGCTCATGGCCTCGTCCACTGGCCTTCAGGGGAGTGCCATTGGTGGCATGGGCCCGCCTGGTCAGCACCACGTCCAGGAACCGAGCACCAGCGAACTCAAGCCCAAGCTCATCAAGCGCCTAGCTCAGAACCACGAGATTCACGCCTTGCGGGACAAGGAAGGAAATGAAGCCAAGGCCAAGCGCGTTTGCATGCAAAAGGTCAAGGAGCACGGCCTTAACATGGAGATCCTTGATGCTGAATTCCAAATGTAAGTTTCCCAAGTTTCTATTTCCACGACACACCATCACACAGCACCACATTGAATGCATATACTGACAAACGCAGGGACTGGAAGAAGCTTACGTTCTACTACTTTGCGGACGCCTACATCAACTTCAACTCGCTAGTCACCGACCTCTTCAAGATCTACAAGACTCGCATCTGGATGTCGGCCATCAACCCGGCTTCATTCGCCAGCCAGCCCCTCGGTCTCCAGGCTCCCAGTGGCATCGGTCCAGGTGCTGTTGGCGTCAACCGTGGTGCCCCGACTTCGGAACGCCGCCCGCAACAGGGTGGCCAGGTCTCGCCGCCCCCGCCACAGGCTACTTCCCAACAGCAGCAGCAGCAGCAAGTGCACCAGCAACAGCACCAGTCTGCTTACTCGCCCGTACCATCGAACCGCGGCTACCCCGGGGGTGTCAGCCCACAACCGCCTGCCATGGCTGGCCCCGGTGGCGGTCCCAATGCCGGCTACCCAGGCTCATTCCCCTACAGCCCCTATGCTGCATTCGGAAACGTCCCTCGCGCATCTGGTATAGGTTATGGTGGCCAGGGCATAGGCGGCCCTGCGCCCAACGAAAACTACGCCATGGGATACGCCACTTCCGCAGACTACCACATGATGCGCAACCGGTTCCCAGCTGGCCAGCCTGACATTAACCAAAATGGTCAGGGCATGTCGCCTCTTGCGCCCTCCGGCGAGTGGGTCGGTGCCTTCCAAGGCCTGTCCCTCAATACGAGATAGGATCACTATCGCCAAGAGCGTCAAGGGCCCGGCCTTTGAACAGAAGACATGACCAACGACAAAGAAGTCCCTTGACAAGACAATCATGTGTGTCCGGTGGGCCACTTACAACGAAAGAAAAAAGATGAGAAAAAGAAAAAGAAAGAGAGACGGCTCAAGATGTCCGTCAGAAAAAACCAAAGATGAAGGTCTTTATATCCACCGATTCCTGGCGACCTACTTCTTGTTCTCTTAATGTTTTATTTTTGCTTTTTGTGTTTCTGGTTTTTTTTACCTTTGATTTTTATACTGGTTTCGTTCTGCCACCCGGTTAGACAGCAGAATGCTTAGAGTGCATTTCCTTTCTTTTCCTACGAGGACACGACGAAAAAAGACAAAGCCATGTGTTTGCATACAACGACTTGCTTCTTTTTCTCTCATTTTCATTTCCGACTTTCGCACTTTTTCGACAACAATCTTTTCCAACATAAAAAAAAAGGAGGGCAAGGGTTACGGCAACAAAAGAAAACGGATTCGGCGCAGGGCGTTCCGTGGAGCAAGAATGCACGGCGCATAGCTTGCTCCCCGTTGAGTTCTGTGATGAACTTGCCTATCCCTTTTGCATTTTAGAGGCCGTCTTTTCGTCGTTGGTTTTTTTTAAAAAAGGGGTCGAGGTATCGTCCCGTTATGATATGTATTTGTCTGTCTACACATCCGTTTTTCCATACCTTTTTTCACTGTTGTTTGTTTTTTATACTGTTTTTGTCGTTCTTTTTTTCGTTTTTGCTTTCCTTTGTATTGTGCGATTTCCCTTTGTTTTTGTTTTTGTTTGTTTGCTTTTCGTCTCTACAATGGTCTTCAGAAGCTATATCTCCCCATGTCGACACATTTGTTCTCTTATTTTCCATTTCTGTTTACTTTGTTTGTTTGCTACAATCATGACCCAAGGGAAAGGGAGAAGGACTTAAAATGCCTAAATCTCTTATAACGGAAATTCCCCCCGATAGATACAAGAGATTTGCTTTTTTCTGATTTACTTTTCTGCGCTGGTTTTTTCTTTGTATTTTCTGTTATTTAAGGACAACCCAAGATGTAATTCGCTTTTTCATAAACAAGGTCTCATTTGTTCTGGTATTCTTTTTGTTCTTGTCTCTATGTGCACATTGTGTCTTCCTGTGACGAATAATTTTATAGAATTTTACATTATTTGCCCCTGTTTGTGACATTGAAATTGATTTTCTAAATATTTGTTTTCTTTTGTGAAAAGAAGCTTCAATTTTTTTACATGAAAAACCGAATAGAAAAACAATCTCAGAATAAATAAACCCATTTTTATATCACGAGGATCCAAATAGGAAAGTGCAACTAAATCGAGATGAGTCGTTCTTGCCTGAAGTTAGGGTCTGTGGCTTCACTACATTGTGCAATGACCTCCATCGCTCCTTCCTCGAATGTGGCTCTGGCAAGCTCAAGAACAGAATGTAGAGCACCCACCCCCTTTTCCTACCCCTTTCTTGTCCTTCTTATTACATCGTATCCCATTCCTGTTCTTTGTTCAATCTGTTCTCCATTTCAAATCTTACAATTTATCAAAGCCGACCGAACGTACACAAACCCAACAGAATCAGAAGTCATGGCTCCAGCAAAGGGAAGAAAGAGAGCTTGTGAGTTGCTTTGCCCTTTCTGGCACCGTTGGGCTTACAAATTTACTGACGGCCTTTTGTTTCGAGCCAGACTCCAATGTATCTGTGGAAGACTCGGAGCTCGACGGCTTCGGGCAGGACGATGCCGGCTCTGTACAGAAGCCAGCCCAGGGTAGGAAAACCCGTGGCACTGAGTAGGTCCCCCTCTCCGTCCATTTTGACAAGTCCTCCTCTAACACTTACAGTTGTACCTCCGACCGAGCAGGCACCCGAAACCAGGAAGCTGACCGGGTCAGGCAGTACGTGACTACGTTCGAGAAGGACATTGTGGCCGCCGGGCGTGACAAGGCCCTGGCCGCCCTCAACCGGGGGAAGGAGGCAAAGTACGTACACCCTACACTTATTAGACATTGGGTACACGCTAACATATACAGAGCCAAGCAGGACAAGAAGAATTTGGAGCGTATTCGTGAAGCGTACGACACCGCCTCGGTCGGCGCTTCTCTGGGTGTTGCCGACCACCCTCTGTACGCTGCTGGACGTGAAGTGCTCGAGCTCTTCTATGCGACGATTGCTCGCTACGAAGAGGCCAACAAAGCCTTGGAGGAGGCTCTTAACTTTAAGGGCGAAGAGGGTGACACCCAGCAGACGAAGAGTGTCGACGCCGTCCAGGCCTCGTGGAAACAAGACCGCGCCGAGGCCCAGAAGCTTTTGCAGTACGGCCGCGTCTACGGCGACAGCCTCGTGCACGAGATCATTGTGCCCAAGGCGGCGGGGACCCCAATGGGAGGTCCCGTTGGGGAAGGCAAAGGGAATAAAGAGACGGTTGCTGGCATTGCGACACCAGAGCGCGGACTCAACCAGACAGGGCGCTCAGCACTGGAAATGTTCCCGCGCAGCCGCGCGACGGTGGCCGGTGGCAAGACCTGGGGTGAGGCGGCCAAGTCGCAGGTGCTGGCGCTCAAGGGACTGTTGAAGACGCTGCCAGATGGTGGTGGGTATGGAAATGTGTACGAAGAGACCAGCGCCCGCAAATCGGTGACATTTAACTGTTAGATGACGTTGGACTTGATGTCTAACATCTTGTTTGTTTTCCTGTTGTTTGTACCTGAAATTTAGTTGCCAATGGTTGGTGCCAACAGTTGTTGGTGCACATAGCCTCATCGCTCACAGTTGGTAGCACCCCACCCTAGCTCCATATTGAAGAAGGCCTGGAGCCAATTAGGAGGTGGGGACGGCAGCTACCAAAAAAAAAGTTTAGTATCAGCTTTATCGACGACGTTTTTTCCTAGGGTGTAGGATCACCAAAAAAAAAAGAGACGAACAGCATTTGTGACTTCACCACGGCGGCCACTTCAATATCCGAGAACGACAGTTAAATTTACTCCCACACACTTCACAACCACCGCAACCATGGCCACGACGCAGCACGTGCTGCTGTCACCCGCCGAGCTGGCATTCCTCCACACGTCGCTCGCGCAACAACCACCAATTCGCCCCGACGGCCGCACACCGGCGCAGTTCCGTCCCCTGCGCGCCGAGACGGGAATGCTCCCCGGTGCGAATGGCAGTGCCCGCATCTGCTTTTCGGACGGCACAGAAGCGATTGTCGGTGTCAAAGCACAGGTCGAGCGGACAAGACGAGGCGAGAGTGGAGAGGGGGAAGACGACGATGAGGACGACGTCGAGGATCTCTGGGGCGACGCAGCCGACGACGATGGTGGTGACGGCGAGGGAACCAAGGGCGGTGCCAAGAACGGTGGCGGCGGTGCTGGCAGTGGCTCGGGCGGCAATGCATCACCGTCGTGGGTTGAGGTAACGGTCGAGATCCCCGGTGTGCGCGACGACGATGCTAGTACCGTGTTTCTGGGTGCCCTGCTGGCCGAGGCTCTGCTGGCCGATGGCGGTCTCACACAGGCTCTCCGCATCAACCGGCGCTTCCACTGGAAGTTGTTTTTGGACGTGCTGCTGATCTCACCGCCGCTGTCGTACCCGTTGCCTCTGCTGTCGCTGACGACGCACCTGGCACTGCTGGCGACACGGCTGCCGCGGCTGGTGTCCGAGGGTGACGAGGACCCGTTCTTTGACGACGACTGGGATGCGTCGACCTTTTTGTACGCCAAGGAGGGCACTACCAACAACGCCACAACATCGGCCAAATCCCGCCCGCCCATCACACTGCTTGTCATGACGGTCGGCGACAACATTCTGTTTGACCCGACGGCCGAAGAGCTGGCCGTGGCCAATGCCGTGCTGGCCGTGTCGGTGGGGCAAACTACACCCTCCACTTCTTCTTCTTCAACATCATCCCTCCGCCTTCTTGCCATCCGCACGATCGACCCGCCTTCTCGTTTGACCGCACCCGGCACGCCCTACAACACAGACGCCAACAAGCCCAAGCCAGCGACAACAACAACAGGGCCCGCACCAACAGGAACGACGACAGCACAAAAGGACACGACGGCACGCCTGTCGTCCGAGACGGAAGAAGTCTACGGCGTGTGGCGGGCACCCCGTGGCGGTGCCAAAGTGGCACTGCTGGCGGCGATGACGCACAAGGTGCTGGAAAAGGGCGGTGTGGCCGACGAAGTCTTTGCCGGTCTGGACGGTGTGGAGATTGTGTAGGGGAGCAGCGGCATGTGGTGTAGTCTGTATTGCTTTTTTTTTTTCATCTTTGGCATTATGGGATAGGAGGGTCAAAAATCGTTTTGGGATTACCGGTTGGGCGTCAGAGTTCTTTCATTCATATTTGTTTTATTTTGCTTCACATTGTCAGATATCATGTAATGGCATGCATTTGCAGTTTCTTTATTCATACATTCTTCATTTTGACATTTTGGCGTTTTATATTGGTACATTATACAAAGAGGGGATGTGCTTCTGGCTTATGAGTGTGGTATTTGGGGTCGAGAGTGATGTTGGGCGCTCAGAAAATGCCCAAGAACTTCTTCTTCTGACCAGCCTCGGCCGCGGCAGGCTCTTCCACCACCGGTGTCTCTTGACGGATCGGCGATGCATCATCCACAGGCTCGTTGCGTGCAGGCGGCACAGGGCCCTGGTTCTTCTTGCCATCCGCACTGCTAAACCATCCACCGTTGCTACCAAAGCCGACCGTCTCGTCTAGCCCGTGCGCCTTGCGGTACATGGTCCGCTTCGCCACATCGTCCACCCGCATTTGCCGCCGTTCCGCAATCTGCGCCACACGATGGTGCTCCGTCAGACGCACCACCTCGACGGCTGTCTGCGCCGCCATAATCGGGTGCTGCATCGCCTCGCGCATCGTCGGCAGCATGTCCACAAAGGGCGAGGTCCTTCTAAAGTTCTCAATCACCGTGAAAATGGCCAGCGCCGCCAGCGTCGTCATGGTCACGCCCAAATGGAACGCACGGCTTGTCCAAAACCAATGAGCCCACGTACCCGGCGGTGCCATCATGCCGGGGTACTGGCGGGTGCGCTGAGCGGCCTTTTCCGCCGCCGAGAGGTCGCCGCCGTAGTGCGGCGTGGAGGGAGCATTGGAGCGACGAGGCAAGCGGGCACCGTGCGAGGGCGGGTTGAACTTGGCCGGTTTCTCGAGGATGTTGGCGTTGTTGGGGGCTGACGAAGAAGAAGAAGAGGGAGCACCGCTGGCGGCTGACTTGGGCGGCCGTGTCGAGGCATAGCGGACACGCTGGACATGGCCCGTGCAGCCGTTGGAAGACGTTGTTGTCGAAGAACGGACAGCCGGCCGAGATGCTGTCGCAGCAAGCTGTGTCGCAAAAGTGCGCTGTTGCTGCCACATGGGCCCGCGCCGGGGCAAGAGGAATCGTGGAATCGTAGCCATAGTGGCGGTTGTGGCAGATTTGCTGGTTGTTGACCGTGGCCTGTTGTTGCGAGGACCGTTGCGAGATATGATGCGAGGTCGTTGAGAGCCGTTAGAGGGGCACAAAACGCAAAAATTAGGAACGACTGATCTTCAGGTTCGCCCCACCAAAATTGTTCCTCACTTTGAGTGAGGAAGGGTCACGTGTACCACTTATCTCAATACGAGCAGATCACGATCCATGCTCGGCATCCGTGAGAAATGCTGCAGCAGCGCACAAACCCTGCCACGTTCTTCTCTTTGACGAATTGACCATCCTCGTCAATTTTGAGACTGTCAACTCAAGCAGGCGCATGGTCGTACGTATTGACGGCCTTTGTTCGGAGACCTTGAAGTGAGTATGAATTTAAGCGTTTACAGATGTGGTTAGAAGCATATTAGTGAACTTCACTCAACAGAGCAAGCTTTGATCAATAGAAAGCAGTCTTTGTCCAACCAAAGCTATGCGAAGCTTGTCTGTGAATCCAATGGGGTGCAACATGAGCTCTATCAGAGCCACTGCAGTTTGTATCGTACGATCTGACATTTTTGTTGTCTTCAGTTCCAAGGAGCTCGGTGCAGATTCAAGGCCGAGTTTATGCTTGGATGCCTCAGACAGGAACAAGCAATAGCGAGTAGCCAAGGTAATACCAGGCACCTAGTAAATATGAAAAGGACGAATGGGCGGCGGGTTAAAAACAACACGAATGTAAGAGGGTAAAAAAGAGAAAAAGCTTTTCCGTGAGCCGACGAGCCTCTTCCCCTGTCGCTCTTTTTGCTCCTTTTTTTGTTCTTTCCCTTGCCCCAGGCTTGCTGTGAAAAACAAGTGGTTCGATTCGCCAATTCCGAGGCCCGCAATGGAAGTCAAAGTGGAAATGTGGAAAAGGCGGTGTTTGACGTCGTGCGAACTGAAGAGGTTTATCGAAGAATTCTCGTTTTCTTGTTTGTCGTGTAAAAATGTTAGCGTCATTTTCCGTTGCCTTTCAGTGAGCTCTTTTCCAGAATTTTTTTTTTACCGGCGTCTCCCGATCATTGTGGGTACCTGTCTTTTTTTGTACCTTTTGTCTCTTTCTCTTTTGGCTGGCCCTCTCTCAGATACATTCTAATGCGCAGCCGCTGATTGGCTGCGCACACACTAGTCCCGCGCCCCGAGACATGTCCGCCACTGTCGTAATGCCCTGTACGGAAGGAGGGATGTGCGCTCTTTTGTCTGGTTTGTGCTGGTTTGTGCTATTTTCGCAGGCCTATGTCACTGTAAAGTCACCCCAAAGCAGGGAAGGGGCGGCCCATGTCATTGTCACTCGCTTGCTGTGTTCAGAATGCGCGCGACACGCTCCTTCGCTCCTTCCCTCCTGCGGTTGTACCAGCCCACCGTCGCCGCCCGCCCCTTCTTTGCTGGGAGGCCTGGCCTAGTTGCCTTCTGTAGAGCCAATCCATTCCGTCACCCCGTGCGTTCATTCGTTCGGCCTTGCCTGGCTTTTTTTTTTCGTCGCTTTCCTCTCCTGTTTTTTCCCGGGCTTGTTTTTTCTCGTCCTCCTTTTTTCTTTCCTCCTTTCTTCTCTTCTCTCCCTCCACCCACTCTCACAACAGATTCAATCTTCAATCCATACACACATTTCTTTACTTCCCCTACCCCCAACACAACTTCAGACAAAATGCCTGCCGGAAAGGGTAAGTTGTTTTCTTTTCTCTCTCCTCTGGCTTCTTCTCTTCAGCAAAACAGCTTCGCTTTGCGGCGGGACAAAGTCATGAGTTCGTGAGAAGACGAGTCAGTCAAGTCACAATAGTCGAAAGCTGCCGCCCAGCAGCAAACGTCATGCCACAATTACGCCCCTCCAAGCTCCGCCGTCACCGTTTGCGCTCACTCGCTTTCCTCTCTTCTCGTTTCACCGCCGCTCGCCGCTCATTCACAAAGCCTCACTTTGCCGTGCAAACACTTCTCAAACTCCAAGCTCAAGCAATTGGCCCAAGAGGAAGCCCAGGAAGAGCTCTCATGAACTCCAGCTTTGAAGCTTGGCCTTGAGAAGTGTTTGCCAGCGCATGCGAGCTGACGGCTACTTGTTGCAAACTCTGCCTAATGGCCCTTGCGACTCGCGACGACGTGGAGGGAGAAGCTCTCTGACGGCTGCACAGCCAGAAGCGAGGATCGCAAGATGCAGCCGAGGGACAACACAGTTTCAATTGGTCTTTACAAACTCTTTTCTGCCCTGTAGCCGGCGAGAGCTTCTCTTTGCAACTGAGCGAGTGATTTCGAATTGTGGCGTGAGGGCCCTGTTTGGACCAGCTTTCACTTCGACAGCTTGAATGGCTCGTCTTTCTTGTCACAACAACACAGCTACTAACAAACCACAGGTGACTCCAAGAAGGGCGCCAGCCTGTTCAAGACCCGCTGTGCCCAGTGCCACACCGTCGAGAAGGACGGCGGCAACAAGGTCGGCCCCGCTCTGCACGGCCTCTTCGGCCGCAAGACGGGCTCCGTCGACGGCTACGCCTACACTGATGCCAACAAGCAGAAGGGCATCACCTGGGACGAGGGCACTCTCTTCACCTACCTCGAGAACCCCAAGAAGTACATTCCCGGCACCAAGATGGCCTTCGGTGGCCTGAAGAAGGACAAGGACCGGAACGACCTGATCACGTATGTGGCCCCGACTCTACCCCGTTTATCCCTCATTTTTCATCCCACTAACAGTCTGCAGCTACCTCAAGGAGTCCACCGCATAAGCGGCTTGATCCTGAGGAGGACGGCGATCGATGGCGTTGATGTGTTTATTGTTTTGCATTTTCGGCCAAGATGTGATGATTTTAAAAGAAATAAAATAAAGAACCCACCCCCTTTACACCCTTTACACCCCCGGCGCGTTGTACGAACAGTGGCGATATAGAAGACGGAAGACGGACAACAAAAAAAAGAAGACCATTCCGCACCAAATATACACCAAAAATTTCAACTTTTCACTCTCTCGATAGAGCTGGACCCGAGAAGAACGGAGGCACGCACGGCGAGCACGAAAGCATCTACGCATCGCACACGAGCCCGCTGGGCATCCTCTACTCTCGGTTCGGCATAGACGGAACTCTTCGTGATAGACAGGGCCCGAATAGAAGACGATGCATGAGATATGAGAAGTGGGACGAAATAGACAACCTTGGGAGGCAAACGACCGGATATATACGGAGTTGAATACGACTATATAGAAGGACGGACGCTACTCGAGGGAGGCAAGGAACGGTACCTCTTTTTTGGTATTTTGTTGACTTTCTTTTGTCTCTTCTTTTTGATCTCTGCTCTTCTTCTTTTCACATAGTACCCCATTTCCATTTATGTTTCGTTAGACTTAGAGACCTTTACACCCTCTTCCTCCAGGCTGGCTATGAATGACTGCGGTCTTTCATGGCTTACGCCTTCTGATCGAACAAACAGCATAATATCTCCTCTTTACATAATTTGACGACTCAAGATCTGTGAGATGTGCCCTCGCAATGCAATATACTCCGTAAATGTCTATGATTATATATATACAAATAAATAGAGCAGCACATCAGTGCAATTTCTCGTACCGCCGCAGCTCGGCCAGACTCGTGCTCGGCTGCGTCTCGGCCAGCGCCTTCTCCCAGTCGTCTGCCGTAATCTGCGGCATCTCCGCGCTGTGCAGCCCTGTCCGGTCCAGACTGTTCTTGCCGGCCGTCCGCAGCAAATGGTCCAGGTCCGCACCCGAAAAGCCCGTGCACCGCTGGTCCAGCGCCACGCCGTGGATAATCTCCATGGTCGCAGGCATGTTCTGGTCGCCCGGGATCGCGTTGCGGTACAGTGTTTGTAGGATCGCAACACGATCCTCGGCCGTCGGTGGGCCCACAAAGATGCTCTCACCCAAGCGGCCGGGCCGCTTCAGGGCCGGGTCGATAATGTCTGGGCGGTTCGTCGCGCCAATCACAAACAGACCCGTGCGGTCCACCACGCCGTCCAGTTCTGTGAGCAAAGTATTGACAATGCGCGCACTGCCGTCTGACCGCGCATCGTCACGTTTGGCTGCCAGGGCGTCCATCTCGTCAAAGAAGATAATGCAGGGCGCCATGGCGCGTGCACGCTCAAAGAGCTCGCGCAGGGCCCGTTCGGACTCGCCGACCCACTTGTTGAGCAGCTCGGGTCCCCGGATCGAGATGAAGTTGGCTTTGGACTCGTTGGCGACGGCCTTGGCGACGAGCGTTTTACCGCAACCGGGAGGTCCCCACAGCAAGATACCGCCCATGGGCTTCTGGCCGACGGCGGCGTACTTGTCTGGGTAGCGGATGGGGCCAATAATGGACATTTCGAGCTTTTTGCGCAGGACCTCCATGGCGCCGACCTGTTTCCATGTGGTGTTTGGGATGGTGCTGAAGCCCTCACGCTTGGCGGCGGGCAAGACAGACAGCGCGGCGTCGCGGAAGTTTTGTGCCGTAATGCCATCGGTCAGTGCTGTTGTGGTCGCTACGAGGGTCCCGTTCGCCTTATGAGTTGCCTCATCGTCGCCGGAAGCTGCTGTCGATGCGGCTGTTGAGGCACCAATGGCAGCTGCCGCCAGTGACCGCTCGTCCTCGTGCGCGTTTAACAGGCAGATATCCCGCTGCACGTCCGGCAGTTCCTCCGAGTCCTTGGCTGCCTCTGTGTCCTTTGCTGTCGACATCAGTGTATCTTCGAAAAAGCCGTCCCCATTGTCCACTGGGCCAGCGGTCGACCGCAGCCGCGTCAGGACCGCATCCAGCTTTGCATCCATGTAGTTGAGCTGCGCCGTCTTGACCACATTCTGCAAATCACCACCCACAAAACCAGGCGTCATGCGTGCAATGTCCTTGAGATCCACGTCCTCTGCAAAGGACATGCCCCGCGTCATCGTCTGCAGGATCCGCTCGCGCGCATCTTGGCTCGGCATCCGCACCGCAATCTCCACGCCAAACCGCCGCCGCACAAGGGGATCGAGACTGTCCGCCTTGTTTGTTGCCGCCAGCACAATCACGTATTTCCCCGTGTTGCTCTCGGCGCTCAGCCGGTCAATGCAGCTCGTCAGTGTCAGCGCCATGCGCATCTCCATGGGGCCCTTGCCCGACGAGTCCTGCTTGCTGGCCAAAGCCTCGATAGCATCCAGAAAGATGAGCGAGGGCGCCTGTCGCACGGCCTCGTCAAAGATGTTGCGAATGTTGTTTTCCGACTCGCCGCTGATGCCACCAATCAGCGAGGGACCGGAAACAGAAAAGAAGGGCACACGTGCCTCAGCGGCAATGGCGTTGGCCAGCAGCGTCTTGCCGCAGCCCGAGGGACCATACAACAACACGGCCTCGTTGGGCCGGGAACCGCTGTCCTTGAAATCGAACCCGCGTCGCAACGGCATCCACACCAGCCGGATCAAGTCGCGGAGAATGTCGTCCATACCGGCAATATCCTGGAAGGTGGGACCGTCCGACGACAGCTTTGTGGGCACGACGGCACCCTTCTTCTTGCTTTCGCTGTCGCTGTCACTGCCCTCGTCGCTGCTATCTTCATGCCGTCTCCTTTTGCGTTTCCGCAGGATGCGCCCGCCGCCTTCGGAGCCACCTCGCCGTATCCGCTTTCTTGTCGGTGCCGGTGTAGTTGTGCCGTCTCCCTCCACTGCAGCTTCACCCTCTGGCGCAACCACATCGTCAGGTGCTGTGTCCATTGCAGTGGCGTCGTCTGCTGTTGCCGGTGCCTCACCAGAGGTAGGTTGTGTCGTTGGTGGTGGTTTTGCCGCCTCAGCAGCAGCTGCTGCCTCTTTGGCCGCCAGCATCGCCTGTGCTGCCATTACCGCACCCAGCCGGTCGTCCAACACTTTGGCGGCCAGCGACTCGAGGTATTTCTTCTTTTGCCGCGCGATGGCATGGTTGCGGATCTGTTGGAGTCGTCCGACGAGAATCGAAACGGTCGGTCGTGTTGCGCCCGGTTTGCCCGCCTCAAAGTCGGCGTACAGCTCCTCGGCCACCTCCTCCGCTTTGCGCTCCTCCTCTTTGCGGAAGATGAAGCCGTTCTTCCCGGCCGGAGGCGGCATATTGTCGGCGGTCGATATTCAAGGATTGAGGAATTGGTCGAGATCGAGGGTAAAAGGTAGTATAGAATGCGTCGATATGAGAGGTAAATATCCTGTCTCTCAATTCCCGTAAAATATGGCGCACCGCCTGACGAGTTGGTGAGGTTGGAGGAGCTTCCGATTTTCGTCGCAAAAAACTGAGCAATCTACAACTAAACTGAGATGGCGAGGCTTATCCAAACTTTTTTTTCGCAGCCAGCAGCTTATCTCTTATCGACATTATCAACACGTGACTCTCATTGTTGACTTGATCTCACAGCCTTGCGAAGCCTTACACCAAATTCGAGATTTCATGTTTTTCAATACTTTCTGTCTCCTTAAAAAAAGTAGTTCATATTTGATCTTTGTTCATACTATTCTCTGAAAATGCCAAAAAATGTAAAAACGCCAGGTATCGCAAAGATTAGACTCGCAGGCCAGTATGTAAGGCCATCTTCCTCCCCATTTGCCGCCAACCGTCCGTCACAAAGCCGTGACAGAATATGATGCCCGATACCCCCTTCCGCCGATTCCGGAAAATGTAAAGGCCATGTTTTGTGTGTATTTTCGCGTCGTGGATAACACGTGGTATGTATGAGAAAAAAGTACAGGAAATGAAATGGACAGCAAAAATGAGCGCAAATCGCAAATGCCACGCATGAAAATGAAAAGAAACAAAGGTGTGAAAAGAGGACTACCACCCCGGCTTGTCCTCCAGCTTGTCGATGCGCTTTTTCCAAAACTCAAACGACGAAAAGAAGATGGCGTTGAGCACACACGACCGGGACATGGACACGCCGAGGCCGCGGTACATTTGGCGCTGGAAGAAGTGGATCTTGACGGGCTTCACTTTCTGTCCTTTGGAGTAGAGCAGCGCGTTGCGCTGGTAGATGCTCTTGGCCGAGTCGATGGGGTCTGCCGTTCAGTTAGTACGATGTCCAGTGTTTGTTTCACACAGAGAGAAACATACAAATCAACGACCACGAGACGATGCCGCACAGGCCACCGGCAATGAAGACGGGCACTGTGCTCGATTTTGTTGCGTCACCGGCAAAGGTCGTCAGGAGCTGTTTGCTGCTCTCATAGGTAATGAAATATAGACTCGTGCCGAGCGTGTCTCGTACTGTAGTTGTTAGCGGTGATCTCATAATTGAGTAACAAGAGACAACACCACGTACATAAGTGAAGCTTGTAGCCGGTGTAGAGACCGGTAAAGCCGCGATGGCGAACAATATTGGCCATGGTCTTGAAGGTGCCTTTGTTTTGGTAGCTCGAGGCTACGGCGCGGCTTTGTGAGTCGGGGCATGTCGTCTTTTCCGACAACAAGACCGACACTTGTGCGCTCAGCTTGGTCAGCTCGAACGGACACGCAATAACCGTGATACAGGACCCGGCCGTGGCACCGGCCGCACCGAAACACGCTATCGACCAGAAGTTTGGGTAGGTCCCCGGCGTATTGACGTGCTTTAGAACGTCAAAGCCAAAGTTTTTGCTCAGCCAGTCCGAGTAGACGTATTTCGCGCGCTGGTAAATGGAAAACGAAATCGTCCGTACAATCGTGACGCTGGCCAAGGGCGCCGTGACACCGCGGAAGAATCCCCGCAGCCCCTCTTGGTTGTATGTGATTTTTAAACAGTCAATGAAGCCTGCGTATTTGTAAGTCTGCATGCGCGTCTTGACGCTGTCGAGCGGAAAGGCACAGGCCGTGCTGATGCCGCTGGACAGGCTGGCGCTGACTTCGGTCCGGTACCGCTTGACCCATCGTTGCGGTGGTTCTTTAGACTTTGCCGGTGTGGGCAGAGGTAATGAAGAGGAGGAGGCGGAGGAAGAAGAGGGCGAAGAAGAGGAGAATGTCGAGGATGAAGACTGAACCGAGGCTATGGTGCCACCACCACTGCTGTTGTTGCTGTTGCTGCCACCTTGCGTAGGCATGATGGAGGTGCGGTTTGAGACCGTGGTATCATCTTGGGCTCGACGAGGGTCGGTGGTCATGCTCCGTGCTGGGAGGGTGCCCCAAAGGAGGCGGCGGTTGGAGAGAGCGGTCGCGCCGTGGTCGCAGAGTGATGATCGGGGGCTACGGTCGTCGGGTAAGTGGGGGAGTAGTATCGACTGGGGCAGATTGAGGGCACCCAAGCAGTAGATCGCGGCCGAAGAAGCTGCCAAACTGCGGTATATCTATGTCGTTTATCGTGAAAGGCGTGGCCGAAGCTAGGGAGACGTCAAGGCGAGCTTGTCTGTCGTCGGTTGTTCGTCTCGGTGTACGTCGTAATAGAGGTAGCCCGTCGGGATGAGCCAACGTGTAAACGCGCAGGAGTCGGGAGAGGAGTGGCTCTGGCTGAGCAGGTATCGTTCGTTTGAATTCGTTTTCGGGCCGTCGTTTGCGTGTTGTTGGTGACCGGTTCGTGCTGTACAAGGATAGCAATATCGCAGAAAGTGCACTGCTTCTAGAAGAACCAGGATATGGATTCGCCGAGGTCGTGTTGGAATTCGAATGGGAGCACGGACAGAATGGACAGAGGTTGAGGCGCGTGGCAGCTTATGGCAACTTTTCGAATAAAAAAATCGGCGACGGGCCACTTAGAGGCGGGACTTTGACAACGAACGTGGGCTTGCGAGGCAGTTGCACCTGAGCCGTTTGAAGGGAGGCAATTGTGGTAGGAGGGTCGGATGATAGATCGGTGAGTGGGTCTAAATCTGGCTGGGAGAAAAGACAAAGGAAACGAGGGAAGAGAAGCACACGGGCGAGAAGAAGAAGAAGAGGGATGAACAAATGCCGTTGTAATGACGAAAGAGACGGAGGGAAAGTGTTCAAGAAAGGCAAGAAAGAAAAGAGTAAAAGAGGAAAGAGCGTGTCAGTCAAGCTTGCACTCTTTCACTCTTTCTCTTTTCGAGGGAAACGGCCGCTTGTTTGGCGGAATTGGAATGCTACAAAAATGCACCCTGTGATTGGCCAGTCGGCCTACGAAGCTGCTGTCAAGGTTGGAGGAAGAGGGGCCTTTGCTACACACAAGCCGAAGGAAGGAATCAAATGCTCCATCAGTCTGGGGGGAAAGGGCAGCCAGCCAGCAGGGAAAGAACGATGGGCTGCGGGGCAGCTTTTCTGCAAGCCAAGGCAGGTAAGATGCACGAAAGCCGAATGAGACAGAATGAGGAAGGAAGGACCTCAAAGACAGAGAAAACCCAAAGGAAGGCACGATGAACCACGCAAGCTGCACGCGTTTACTGTATTTTGTGGCCTATATTTCTCTCGATTTCTGTCATTTCCCCTCACTCGCCTGGCCCCCGTTGTCGGCGCATGTGGCCGAAACGGCTTGCCAAAAAGTCGAAAAAGAGTCAAAGGGGTCAAAAGAGAGCAAAAAAGGCTGGGGCTGGACTGGCCTAGGCTCGCTAGCTTGCTAGGTGGGTGCTTCCTTCCTTCCCTCTAGCGAAAGCCCCGAACTGCAAGCACGAAAATACGAAGTTCCGGGGGAAAAGAGCGTTGTGTGCGCAGCCGAGTTACAGCCGAAGGCCCCTACAACACGGAATCGGGGGCACCTGCCGGACAACGGCCACCAGCTTATCGGAAGAGGGATGCCCTGGCTGTCATACTCGCTGTCTCTTTCCATATTTTTGTATCTCTTATGATTTATATGCAGCGGCTGGCAACGGTTCTTATTATGCAGGCTCGACACCAATATCACACAACTCTCATGTCACTTTCTGCAATCTGCAATCTGCAATGCATCGTTGGTTCAACCGACGTCATCTGTCCAAGCCGTCGCTACCTTTCATTTACTTTCTTGCGACGCCCTCCAATCACAGCTAGGCTCCTCCCCCAAACAAACGTCCATTGCAGCAAACATACGACACACCAATTCGCAGTTTTCACGCGAGGCTGCGTAAGCCGTTTGTGCCGCAGTAGATCTGTGCCGTATAAGCATGGAAGGGCTATGTTTGTGTGTGTGCCATATTTATCCAAATTTGCAGTTTTTTGCTTTTATTCGTAACGTCGTTATATATGTACAAAAGCGGCTTATGGTCATGTATACCATATCAAAGCCTTTATAGATCTGTATCCCACTCATTTTATAAATGTAAAGTCGGATTTGGGTCTGTCTCGGTGGCCAGCAGATTATGGTATCTCCTGGCTCGGCTCGAAGGTCGTTTGCGGCGGTTCCGCAGTCTCGCCATCCATGGTCTGTATTGACGGAGTGCAAGAGGCCATTCTACTGAACTCCGGCATACACCGTTGCCTTCATACATGTATGCCATATGCCTGCTTGCCGATGCTCGATTGTTGTTGTAAGATATGTTGCTCGTTGAGAGGAGAGGTTTGTCAAGAAACAAGTATAGAGACTAGCATCTTCGGAGGGGAGAGTATAGTCGTTCGAGTGCGTCTCGGTTTATATCTTTTGTGTAAGGCTGCAGTTGTGCCTCGCTATTGTTGTGAGAGCAGCATATGATGTCGGTAGACTCGTCGCTTCGTCTTCGAGGTTTCAACGTAGGCACAGATGCATTTGTTTGTTGAGCATCTTGATCGTCTCGTCGTAGTGGTCGTATGCCGTTCGTACAAATTCGTCACTGAAAGGTTAGCCATGGGTTCAGGAGATACAGACAAAGGATTGTGTATACTGACTCTTCCCTCGGCTGCTTCTTCCCCTCGGACAGGAGTCTCCACGACGGCTGCCGATTTTCCGCCTCGCGCCGCCGCCAATAGGCCGTCTTGACCAGATTCTGCACAATCTTGTGCTCGATACCACGGTGCTCGGCCGCCGAGTTTAAGAACCAAACGGTGCGCCGAATGGCCTCGGCGTCAAAGGGCTGCGCGCCCTCGTTGTTGGCGGTGCTTGTCAGCATCGTGCGTTCTCCCCGAAAAGCAGCCCGAAGTTGGTCGCGGACAGTATAGCGGGCGGGTTTGGAGTACTGGACGGCGCGCAGGGCGGCGCGGTAGGCGTGGCGGTACGCCTGGATGATCTCGGCGCTGGACATGTCGGGAATTGGCGTTGTTGCGTGAAGATTCCGTCGTTCTTCCTAGTCATAGTATCAGACAATTTGCAGCCTCGTCGTAGCTTTCTCGAAATTTACAAGGCGTCGGGAAATTGTGGGCCTACAAGCTTTCGTCCCAGTATTGCCGACCAATCAGAGATCTTCAACGGCTTTACAGCACCTTCAACCTCACACGAAAGAACCAACATTCAAAACTACAAAGACAGCAAACATTATTCAGAGCAAAGTTCTTTTCATTGAGAAGTGCACTTTATACTGAGGCCATCCTTGGCCTCTCTTTATTATGGTACAGAAATAACCCAGAACCGTAAGAAACAACAACTTGCGAGTGCCCTCTATACCAAGACAGCCAACCACTTCCCCTTTGTCGAAAATGCGCATTGCGCAGTCACAACAACGCTTGTGTGACGCACGTCTATATGCAAGAAAGGAAACCCAAAAATGAAAAGAAAAAAATGGAGAAAGAAATAGAAAACGACACATATCGAAAATAGACACCCAGCAAACTCGGCGCCAACGCTTGGCTCGTTTGCTCGCTTGCTTCACACTTGCAACTACCAACTCTCAACTCGATACTCTACATATTTCTTTTACTCGTCGCCTTGGCCGAGCGGCGCGTACTTGCCGCCGTTCTCGCCAGTGTTGGACGGCGAGCCACCGCGGAAGACACCCACTCGTGACAGCCAGCCAGAGACACCGCCACGACTCGAGCTGCCCTCACTACCGCCAGCACCGCCACCACGACGGCCCGACGAGGACAAGCCAGCTTCGTGGAGAGACGATGGTGGTTCAATGTTGAGACCGGGGATTGCGCTCGAGGGGCCGAACTGGCCGCGGGAGGCGCGCAGGTCGAGCGACGGCACGGGTGAGCCGGGCGCCAGGAGCGCGCCCGATTCAGAGTCTCCAGGCAAGGGGGTACCAATGGACCGCGGCGTACCCATGGTCGTGCTGGCATCGCCAAACAGCGAGTCCATTTCCTCGAGGCGGACACCGCACGTCTCGGGGTAGAAGAAGTACACTACAGATGTTAGTAAGGAAAATTTGACAATATAGAAGACGATCGGTACGTACCAACGACAAAACTGAGGGCACAGAAAAAGGCGTGCACCAGGTACAGTCGCCATGCGATCCACTCCTGCAGGATCGGCGTCATCTCGCCCACGAGCCAGTTGAAGGCCCAGTTGGTGGCGGTGGACAGACTGGCGCCCTTGGAGCGGATGCTCAACGGCAGAATCTCGGGAGGGTACAACCAAGGGATCGGGCCCCATGAGTAGCCGAATGCCGCATTGTAAATCATGACAAATGCCACCACATAAATGCGCGTCGTCGGCAGATCCAAGAAGATAAAGTACGAGATGAACGACAGCGAAATGCACATGGCCACAGCACCCGTCAGCAGAATCACACGACGGCCCCAGCGATCGACAATGTACCAGGGCGGGATGGTCGACAAGAAGTATGTGATACCGTTGATACCCGTCATCAGCACAGCACTGTGGCCAGCCCAACCGGCCGACTCGAAGACGTACGGCGCGTAGTACGAAATGACGTTGATACCGTTGAGCTGGGCCAGAGCCTGGGCAGACATGGCAATCAACACACGCTTCTTGTACCGGCGGAACATTTCAGCGTACGTGCGCTCGCCCTCCTGGCGCTGAATCAGCACGTCCATCTTGATCTCGCGGAACTCGTCGCGGGCCTTGGGGTTGTGGATGTCGCCGCCGCCGTACAGGTTGGCAATGACGACAATGCCCTCCTCGTCGAGGTCGTTGTCGAGCAGCCAGCGGGGGGATTCGACAATGATGAGACTGCCGAGACCCAGCAGCGCACCCATAATGCACTGCATCATCAGCGGGATACGCCACGACATGTTGCTGTCGATAAAGCCGCAGAAGTAGTCGACCCAGACCGAGGTGGTGTAGCCAATAATGTTGCCGGAGAACTCGATGCAGGCGAGCTTGCCGCGGTTGTGGGGTGGCGAGATCTCGGACTGGTAGACGGGGACAATAGTGGACAGCATACCGACGCCAAGACCGGCAATGATGCGACCAAGCATCATCATAGCCATGGACGTGGCCAGCGTCTGCAGAGCGCCGCCCGTGAAGAAGATAATGGAACCGTACAGGATGGTTTTCCGGCGGCCGATGATGTCACCGACACGACCGACCACGAGAGACGAGATGAAGGCGCCAATCTCGAGGATAGCCACCATAGTACCCACCTCCGCTCGGGAGGGGTTGTCAAAGTAGTCTATAAAAAAGCCACCTCTGAATAGGCGTTAGCATGGGGCGGGGAGAGAATAAGAAATGCCATTTCCTAGTACAATGGACTTACGTGATGATACCAGACATAACACCCTGATCATATCCGAACAAGAACACGCCGAGAGACACGAAAATGCTCGTAAAGTAGCTGTCAAACATAAGGTTAGCATGTTTCGAGAATCCGTGGATAGTAGACAGTCTGCCGTAGTCTTACATCAGGGGTTTGCCGGTGAGGCCATGGATGGAGGAGGAGCCGCCCGACATGATGGAGGCGAGGATGCGTTCAACCGCGGAGACGCGTCGGACTGCAGTTTCGGGTATGTGGATGGCCTCCTTATTAACGGCGCCAGAGTGATGGTGATGGGGGCGATGGGCGTGGTGACTCCGGCGTGGAGAGCTGTCAGAGTCGCTGCCGTCGTCGTAATGGACGCGCTTTTTATTCTGGCGAGCCTTGTTACCGGCGGCCGTGGGATGGTTCTGTTTCAAGACACCGGCAAGCGTGTCCTGGTCGAGATTGTCGTAAATACGGGCACGGACGGCCGGGGCGTTATCACCGTCTTCGGCAAGCTGCTCGGCAATGTCGGCCGTGTCAAGCCAAGACTCGTCGTCTTCGGGATCGGAGGAATAGTCGTTCTCGGAGTAGTCACCGGCGGACGAGAGGGATTCGTGTTTGCGGTGTTGTCGAGAGGAAGAAGGGCGAGGATGTGATGAGGAAGAGGAGGAAGCAGCACCGGACCGGGCGGCGGCGGACGACGCGAGGAGGGAAGCCCCCGACTGCCGGTCAGCGTGGGCGCGTGACGCCGACGATGCAGAAGAAGAAGCGGTGCCCGGCGAGGAAAGGGCACGGAGAGGAATGTTGGACGGAAGTCGGCCCGAGCTGGAGAAGGAAGGAATCTTGAAGAAGATGGGGGCTGTGAAGCGGCAGCGCCCGTCCGCGACTCTTTAAAAGGGAAGAAGGTGTTTAAGAGGAGGGGGAGAGGGGGTGTGGGAGGAGGGGGAGAGGGTAAGGGTAAGAGGAGAAAGAACAGAAAAGAAGGTTGATGGAAGAGAGGGACGATGAGCAAAGGAGAAACCAAGGGACTTTTGGCACGGAATGCCCAAGTGTGGATAGGGCTGCTGCTTGGGGGTGGGGAAAGGGCGAGGAGCGAAGGGTGGAAACGAATGAATCAAGGCATCAACAGCAGATGACCGGCGGGCGGCATGTGCGTGACCTCTGATCTCAACCGGACCGTCGATATGGTTTGTGCAGCGGCAGCAGCACGTGTGGTGGGGAGGAATGCACCCTTGGAGCAGCAGAAATGAATTAATGATTATAAGAAGGATTTGAAGCGACAAAAGGATCGATCGAAAGGCCAAAAAAGATTCGTGCGGTTGGTGTGCCGAAGTGACTTTCGGCTTTGCTGACTATTTGGCGATTCGGAGGCGTCAAACGCGGTTGGTCCGTCGAGCTGGCGTGTTGTACCGACCCAAGAGCGTTCTTCAACGGCAATCGGGCATCGAATGTGTCAATTTGTCGAAATGCGATGGGAAAAGTGACGATGGCAGAAGCAGCCTTACGGAAAGCAGGAGTTCAATGGACAAAACAGGCAGGCACGGCATCCGAGGAAGGAGAGGATGGAGAAAGGGCAACAGCTGTCCTGGCAAGAGGCAAGCGAGGCAAGAGGTAAGATACCAGTCGAGCCAGGTAGGCGCGAATGAACGGGAATGCACGCCAAGATTAGGACAGTATTGGAACACTGTGCAGCTCAGCCGCCACGGGCGAACTCTTATCAGTGACCTAGGCTACGCATACAGTGCATATCCAGGTCGGCAAGGCTTTGCACGGTGCCCAAATAGGGGGCCTCCTCAGTTAGTGCTCTCCACGCTTGGTAGGAAAACCTGACAGGTGCAACGCGGCGCGAGGCAAAGTGTCTAGGGTCTGATCAACTTTTTTATTCTTTCTTTCGCTGGCAAAGGGTTCCCGAAATCATCGGGACAATCGCACTTTAAAATATGCAAAGCCTGCAGACGAATTGCAAGCATTTTTTCTTGTGACGAGCTGGTGTTTCGGCTGGCAAACGGAAAGCACGTGTCGTGCCTCTGTGCTTCTGTGTTCGTTCCTTCCCTTTCTTCGGTCCCTTGCTCAATCGTCGTGGGATGACGTAGTTCCTTCCCAGTCTTTGTCTTTTTCCATTGTCCCAGTGGGGGGGTGGGTGCGCACGCTATCCAAAGAGAAGGCACGAAAAAAGGCACGATAAAAAGGTGTGGTGTGCAGACCTGCCAGGGCAGTCGCGCAGGGCGCACACGAAGCGGCCCCGTGCCGGCTCTCCCCTTTCACGAGACCCGTCTTACCGTCCGCACCTGCCAGTTACAGTTCTTTGCCTTTTACAGCGTTTTATGTCCATCCACTGAGCATCAACCGGATATCTTGCCGGCTATTCTCGACAACCAAAAAAACGCATCGGCAATGTAAGACAGGCATGCAAAGGCAGATGCACTTGACCAGCCTTTATCCCACTTCTTGCAGGAACCGCTTTTTGTACCTCTTTGCCTCTGCGGGCCGTTTCGCTGCTGGACCAAGTTGGGTGACTAAAGTTGGATGACAAGCTTCTGGTGACAGCCTCCAGTTTTGTTTCTTTCCCCGGTTTTGCTGTCAGATGAGGCTGATATCCCAGATGGCTTCCGTCTTGGGCAATCCAGATGATCCTAAATGGTCTCGATGAGTCCAAAAAGACAACCAAAAAGGACGACCAAACAGCCACATATGGGGGAACCCACAAACGAAGCTATTCGCAGCCAAGCGGGCCTATAAACGAAAACGAAACTGGCAAAAAAAGCAGCAAAAAGGACAAAAAATTTCTCTCTCGCCGGGAATTGAACCCGGGTCCCGGGCGTGACAAGCCCGTATACTGACCACTATACTACAAGAGATGTTTGTAATCGGCTGATACGATGCCTCACCGGGCGGAAACATCGCTTTTGTCTTGGAGTGTGGCTAGGGCTGGAACTGCACTGTTCGGCTTCCTGACAGCCGACAGCGTCAACCCAGTCAAACAGGGCACTTTTTAAATAATTGTTGCCCGAAGGCCGTCGAAAAGAGGCTTATGCTGCACGTCTACCGTCGTGGTCTAAAAAAAGCAGCATGGCAACAAAGGCAAAGATGCAAGCAGACGGTGAAGGCTTCCCTTTTTATTCTTGTGCATCTTCCGCTTCTGTATCAAGTCACGGGGACATTCTGCTTTCGTGGCAGAGCATCCTTCGCACTGCCACAGCAGTGTGAGATGGCTGGCCTCTCTTTGACCAAAGTTCCACGGCGAAGTGACCTTGTTTCCAAAATACGGTTGTACGATGCACGGAGCATGCACAGAAGCCGAGACAGTTTTTTGAATCCTACCTGGGACCACACAAGCTGACAAGCCACTTTCTTGTCTCTATTGGTCTGTTTCAGAAGTGACTTTGCTCCTCTTCACTGGACAGTGGAACGCTGAAGTTGCAGTGCTAGAAAAAGCGTGCAGCGAAACAGGATTTCAGAGTTGAAAACGCGAGACAGGCATCTCGATCCCTTGCACGTCGAAACGGAGAGTCATGTTCAGTCTTCACAAAACGGAGGCGTCCTCTTGACGCTCAGACGCGTTTCTTTTCAAGGAAGTTCAAAACTGAACATCTCAGGTCCATATTTGATCATGCACGTTATCCTAGCGACCCTAGCGTCCTTCCCGGAGAGATTCGATCGCGCTTTGCAGGGAACGAAACAATCAGACTCAAAAAGACGAGAGAAGATCAAGAAATTGCAAGGATCGAGGCCCGGAGATGGGAGAGGGGATAAAATCGATCCAACAACCTAAATACTGAGTAAAACGAGCATGGGTGTCCGTTTCAAACGGCATTGCATCCTTTTTCCAGAGTGCTTCCCCGAAAAGAAACGCCACTCTTTCCCCTCTCGTTTTCCTCGAAAACGAAATTAGATTTGCAAGGCCTGCAGCCGTGTGAGGGCACGCAACCACAGGGAGGAATAACCAGGCCACGCGAAATGAAGACAAATACAGAAGATGATGAGCATGTTGCTTCTTGAGCCTCCCTAGAGCCAATCGCACGACGAGATGACGGTTTTTCGATGTCGTTCGGCAGCCTCCTCCTCTCCCTTGCCAAGAGCGGAGCAAATTGCCGTCATTTCAGGTGCTTCCGGGTAGCTTGCTATCTGAAAGCTCTCCCGTTTCTCCCTTGGGCGACGTTTTCGGTGTCGTAACTACGTTTGTGGTGCACCGAAGACAGAAAGAGCCGCCGCCGACGGAAGTACTGGACGATTGAACAACCGTAAACCCTTCGCTCATGCCACGATATTTTGCTAGTAGGAAGCCCGCCGCTCCAGCATGCATCTGCTGGCTGTACCTCGACAAATTTTACCTGCAGCGTGCATTTGTGCTTGTTCCCTGCTGTTCTCCAGCCTTGGATGGGACCAGGTCCGCCCTTGCTTTCCCCAAAACGGTGTAAGACAATCCAGCCAGCCACGTCTTGCATGAGTCCCGCATCCAGCGTTTTTATGTCTCCCACTGTATTTCCTATCATCTCTCTCATCTCGCTTTCTTCCGCCTTGCTAATTTTTTCTTCTCCCCTTGTTTTACCTCTCCCTTTCCTCGGTCCTGTCAAAATTCAAAAATATCATCGGATCCTGCCGCACCTCTCAGATGCGTCTGTGTCGCCGTTCCATGCATACCAGCTGCAAGGCTGCCGGTGGTTCCGTTTTCTTTTTGTGTGTTCTTTGGCTTCTTCGAATACCGCCGTGAAACAGTCCCCTGGAAAGCAAAAAATGCATGACCACAATAGGCTTTCTTGCCTGTCAGTTTTGTTACCAAGGATTTAGTCAATTTGGCAGTTCTCAGCCCTCTGTCTGGAAGCTGTCTCGGTACTTTCACAGTGGTCTAATTGGGGATCCCAACTTCAATTTCACGTCTTCGCGATACTTGTACGCGCCTCAGTTACGCCGTCTTTGCCGCGTAGCTGCATCATGTCGTCGATTTTATTTCACTAAAGACGTCTTTTCTGCTCGTCATTTACCGTTTGGTTGCCACGGCTGTCCCTTACTTGACGAAAAGGAGGTTGGGAGGAGGCTGTCGTCCATGTCGATCTTTGAAGAAAGTGTGCACAGACTGAGACATATGATGGAGCAAAGCACTTCGATTTAAACTTTCTAGGAAGTAAAGTGGTTTTTCTGCCCAGATGGAACCAATATCAATATCAATATGATATCACGGTGCACTATGGACACACCTACGTCAGGATGCTCCGTGCCCCGTGCGATGCAAAACTGCCTAGCACACAAAAGAAACTCTATGTCGACACTGGCCTGCATGTTTAAGTGATGGAATGATCGTCTTTGCATAGAATAGCACACGGCACAGGTACAGGCCAGGCCCAATCGCCCATCGGCGCTCAGACAGCGGGGAAGGCAAGATTTGGAAGATTCAGAGTGCGTGCATACAAAGGACAGTGTGCCTGTAATATTAGAAAGGGATACGGGCATATCAAGAAATGAGCACCTTATTTCTCCCCCTCCTTTCTTTTTGCTTCTGTTAATGAAATGCGCCGCATCAAATCGGCCCATGGAAGACCGGATCGCGGGACGATGAACAAGGGGCCCTGGCTCAGTTTGCCCGAGCCGTCCTGCGATCTGAAAAGAGGCTCTGAGCAATGTGCAGTCTCCCTCTCTTGACTCACATCGTCATCGTCGATGGAGACGGCGAATTGGCGTCACCTCTACTTTGTAAACGGTGGGGTATCCTCGTCGAAGTTTAACTCGACTGAGAAGGAGGATAACGAGAGAAACACGCAACCAGCTCATCGTGCATGACACCGAAGCAAACAAAAGCGAAAGTCGACTCCTGCAGCCCAAACGGCCAGCCAGCCGGCCTTGACTGGCATGACTGTGTGGCCTGGCCTGGCCGCCCAAGCGATGTGGTCTCTATTGGCTCTACCAGGCCCATTTGAGGCCATTGCCAGCTGGCTCTGCAACCCACCACTATGAAAATGCGAGGAGAACACGATTATGTCGAGAATGGCGTGTGGCAATTCTCGGGCATCGACCGAAGCGAGTGCGTGTTCCGAGGCATGTCGATGTGGTGGCAACAACAACAACTCACAAGAAAATGGTGTTTGTTGTCCCATATGTCAACATCGTGAAAGACATCGCCCAACAGCCAACAGCCCCCATTCTCAGCCTTTTCCAGGGCATGCTGGCTTTGTCCTAGCCTATAACATCCCGCGGAAGGAGCCGTTTTCAGCGGTTCAGGGAGCAGGGTCGCCTGTCTCGCGGCCAGTTTAGCGGGTGTGGCGGGCCCTTTTTACCGTTTCTGACACATTTTCACACATTTTCACATTCCAGTCGGGCGACAATCAGGCCTGAAGCAACGGTATTCCCTGCCACACAAAAATGTCGTCGAGGGTGGCTGGCTTGACTGGCCTAGCTTCTAGCGCATGTAAAATGATCGCATCATTACCACGTCCGTCTGCTGCCAAAATGTAAAAGCTAATTTCAATTCAACGAAAACAGGCCTGATTTTCGGTGTGCTTTTGGAAATTTTAGTGTGTTTTCCTTTGCTCGTATCCGTTTTAGCGTGATCTCCGTTTCGACCATCTACACGCAGCCACTCGTTGTTATGAATGGCAGATGGCAGAGCGACCGTCGACTGTCACCCACGAGCCCGCCAAGATTTGGGCACCTCGTCGCTGTACAGGCGGCGGGCAGTAGCGCCGTTTTCTCTTAGAGCCGGACAACCAGATGGCCTGGGGGCTGCGTCAGGAAGGGATTAGCCCCCCTGTCCCTCCCAAACCAGCACTGGCTCCAGGGGCAATCAGCCATCTGGCCAATCATGGGTCTAAATATGCCTGTGGAACCGATAGAAAAGCGGGTCTCTGTAAAAAAAGAAAGTGGCAGGGCCAGGGACAGCAAAGAGGGAAAGAGCAACCAAACAAGGTCGGGCGAGCAAGCTAGCAAACTGCGTGACTGCCTCCACGCCTTGCTGCGCTGGCCAGAACAGCAGAAGCCTACCAGCATTGCACACATGTACCACGGCCGATGAAGGTCTCAATGCACTGATTGTCGGGTCTTGTCCTCGGCCTTTCATCTCGGGGTGCAGACAGAGAGTTTTCCCTGTTTTCACGCGAGATACTCAGTCCGATCGCAACTCAAGACGGCGGGCTCTCAATTGTAGCCGCTTTCGTCCAGTCTTTTCTTCCATCTCGCTCTTCGATCGTAGACTACCTCATTGCGCCTCTTGTTGCTTCTCTCTCTGTGTATCTCTCTCTTCCGTTCCGTAATAGTCGTATGCTTGCTGCGGCTCGCCTCTCTCCATCTCCCCACGCTCTTGCCGTATTTGCTCTCTGCTGCTCGCCTGTTGCTCTTGCCTTTCTGGGCCATCCCACAGCCTAGAACTCCCAGATCCCGCCCTCTTGCCAACTCTGCTGGGCCCCCTTCCTTCCCCAAAGAAGTGAGCATTGACGCTTAAATTAGCAGATCCGACAGAGGGCTCCACCCTGCACCTTAGTTTTGCTTGGTTGCTGGGGCTTTTTCTCTTTTTCCTCTGTTCCTTGGTGCTGCCTTCCCTGTCCGGCCCTCTCTCCTCTCGTCGTTTCCTCGTTTTCTTCCCTCGTTTTTCTTCACCCACCTCTTTCCCGTTCTTCCCCTTCCCTCCTCCATTCTTTCCTTCCCGCCCATTCCTGCCCCAAAGCATAATTATCTCCTTCCCACGCTTTTCTCACGAGCGAACGCATATCTCGTCTCCTTTTTTCTGGACCTTTTCCACTCCGATATTCCCTCGACACCTATAACAGCTTCCCGGCGACAAATTAAAGGGTGGACGAAGCAACTTCCGTCACTCTAGGCGACCGAACTCGTTACTCGAACGTACAAACAGCAACCACAGACGACCTCGAGACACAAAGACGACGATATCGACAACAATTGTTGAGTTGACCTGATTCTTCGCATCTTCTTCCTCTTCCTCTTTACGAAGCAACACAGCTCTTCCACTGCACGCGCCACCGTTTACCATACGATCACCCGCCTCAGTATTTTCTCGTTTCGCAAATCAGCGGGATCCAGACAAACTTGACAAACGAGGCTCCGACGCGAACTGTTCCAGATCTTCTTTTCTTCTCTGCTCTCGGCATCCTGCGATCTGGTCTCGTCCAAATCACCATTCTACTTGCTCTACGAATTCGCTCTCACCGCATCACGAGCTCTACGATCTCGAAAAACAACCGAGGGCATTGCGTCTTGTGCTGCGCAAAAGCCTAAATCTCTTACCTCAGACCAAACTCTCTCGCTCTCTGTCGGCAACACGCGCAATTTTCCCTGCGCGACCACGCAAATCCCGTCGCAATGGGTTCTACACAATTCGGCAACTTTGACGTAAGCTCAATCTCACATGTTCCTGCGCGCCAAACTTAGCTAACATACATCCCACAGAAATTCTGTCGCGATTCCACATTACCAGTGTGTAATGTGCTTTCACCTTTTCACAACCAGACCGGCCCATGGGGTGGCTGCGAGCTGACGGGTATTTCCCTCAGCGGCGGCCGGAGACTGGGCAACATTGGCTCCATCATCCTCGCCGGTATTGCCATTGTCGTCTCTGCCTTATTAATACTGCGGTCCGACCGCAAAAAGGCGGCTGTCGGCCGGAGAGAGATGCAGCTGTTCCTGCTCGGCTACATCATCATTGAGATTTGCGAAATCTTCACCGTCGGCGAGTTCCCGCTTAGCGGTACCGTCCGCGTTGTAAGTACACAACTCGTGTTCTCTATTTTGTTGCTCCTCACTAACAAAATCAGGCTTTCACTGGCATTCATCTCGGCTTCATCATCGCAACAACATGGATCCTCATGTACAACGCTATTATTGGCTACCAGATCATTGACGATGGAACGCCACTCTCGCTCGGCATGGCTGTCGTCTCGGCCCTCGTTCTGCTTATTGGCACGGGCTACATCACTCTCGACACCGGCTTCCAGTGGACCGGCCACTTCGACTCGTCGCTCAACGGCCCGCCGACCGGCACCAACCGCAACATTGCCCTCTACGTTCTGTACCAGCTAGCACCGCTAGTCTTCCTCGTCGCCTTTTACGTCCTTGAGGCCTACCTGGTCCTGAGCGTGCTCGGTGAGACCCGGCCACTGCTGTACCTGACTGCTGCTGCGATCCTGTTTGCCCTCGGCCAGATCTTCAACTACGTCGTCAGCCCACACATTTGCACTGGCACGCACGGCAAGATTGACGGCGCTCTGTTCGAAACGCTGTTCACCATGCTCGCTGTCATCATGGTCTGGGTCTTCTGGTCCAGCATCACTGAGGACGACTGGCCGATGCCCCCTTCGTACACATAATCTTGGTCAATCAAAATCAATTGAATTGACAGAGGGGATGTACCGCAACGGTAGTTTACGCAGTTGATGATCTTTTGGGCTAACCGGTGTCGGGAGTTTTTTGACTTCCATTCATATTTCTTGCGCTCCTTTTTTCGATAACGCCATTTTTGCTATCGATTTTGATCTTGATTTTTGCACTTTATCTTTTACCCTTCTTACATTCGTTTCGCATTTCATCGGAAACATATATCAACGGGGCCGAGTACAGGCAAGGTGCCCCGAGGCGCGAAAACGGGTTTCTATTTTTATTTTTGGACGACAGCATTACGGAGAGGATGAGTCAATTGCCGCCCGCAATGGGTTTCTTCGGATGTCTTAATTAATTCTCAACTCACCACATACACGACAAACTCGGCCAACGACGACCACAGAACGACAGGTGACGGACAGAGGAGGAAAAGGGAAAAGAAGGACAGGTGAAAGACGAGATGAAGACTGCGCCGAGACCACACACACAACCACAATGGACTCGACGTTGCAGGAAGGCATCTCGTCAGGAACGATGGAACATAGGAAAAAGGCTAGGCAAGTGTCTAGCTAGAGGCCGAGCAAGTGCATCGGCAGAGAACAGGACGAGATTGGTTTCTTGGATTATCTCAGTTTCAGAGTCGACGTTTTTGTATATGTTTTCCGCAACTTTATTTTGATTTTTAGTATACCCATTTTTTGGAACAGGTTGGTCCTCGCCATGCGAGTCGAGTTCCAACACTCATAGAAAAAAAATCTACCGACAGCTTTTCAGCAATACTCTATCCCAAATGCATTTAATACCTTTCGAGTGAGGTTGTGCGTGATGTCACTGTAAATATGTGGTTAGATGAACGACACCCTTGAAAGGCAGCTTTGTCCAATCTAACGCCTGTGATTGGCTTAAACTGCCACTGTGAGCAAGGCTCTGCCAGACAGTTGAAAGTTATCAGCACACTGCCGGACTGGGGAAGGAGCCAACTGAGCTAAAAATCCGCTAAGAAAACGAGAGCAAAGAAAGGCAACAGCGTGGTTTCCCAAAACGACCACCAAAAACGGATCTTTTACCAACAGCCTCGCTGACAATGCAAGGACGACCAACGCCAACGCCAACTGCTCTTTTTTGCCACCTCCCGCATCGAGCCGTTAAGCTTTCAACGTCCAACGTCTATCCATCCTCACGACCTTTGATATCTTCCATCCTCCTCTTCTAACCTCTGCTCAGCTCGACTTCACCTCTGATCGAGACGAAACGGGAGCTGTTCTCGTGCGACGATCATCTTTCGACTTTTTGAAGCTTCACTCCCATCTCATCTCTCAACTACATCCCTTGACTCAACATCGTCCCGTCGTTTCCCACACGAAGATCACCACGCCTATCACGACTCGACCGCCTCCCTTTCCACCTCCCATCCTTTTAGTCTCCCTTCCTTCAACCTCCCCCTTCTACAGAGGGGAGGGGGACTTTTCTCCAAACAAGGGAGCTTTGGGAACATCACACGAGTGACACGACACACGACACACGACACTCCTACTCCCTACTCCCTACCCCCCCCCCCCCCCCCCCCCCCCCCCCCCCACCCCCACCCCCCCCCCCCCCCCCCCGGCCGCCCCCCCCCCCCCCCCCGGGGCACGACGCCGCACAGGGCGCGGCGC